>RJWK010038559.1:0-20751 GCA_004363435.1 Platanista minor | reverse complement strand
GGGGGGGGGGGGGGGGGGGGCTTCCTCCCTCTGCACCGCTCGCCCCGCCCCCAGGCCCTCCGGCTCCCAGGCGCCAGCTCGCGCGAATCTAGACGACTCAGCGCAGCCTCGCCGGGGCTGGTTTGTGCAACTCTCCTCTCAGCTCACCTGTGGCTCTATCTTTACATTAAAAGGACGAACACGGGCTTGGTAACGTCTGCACGGGCGTCTTTGGGAACGTGCAGAGATAAGCGGCGTGTGGGGCTTTGCTCACCCTTCCCCAGCAGCGCGCAGTGGGAGTGGGACTTAGGTACAAGGGTAGGGGACTGGGTCCCTGGGGCGTCTGCACCTGCATCAGGTAACTCCTGTCTAGCTGAGCCTGGGGAGTATAGCTCGGCAGTCAGCCGGGGTGATGGGGTTCCGCATCAGAGCCTGGCCCCTTAAGGGCCTCTGATGAGCTATAGTAGGTCCATCTGCGGGGGGCTTGAGCAACTTTTAGTAGCCCCTGCAGGAGACAGAGGATGCAGGAGGTCACTGCAGGGCTGGAGCAGATCACCTTCGCCTTCGAGAAGGATGTAGAGATGCAGAAGGGCACTGGACTCCTGCCTTTCCAGGGCATGGACAGTGAGCGAGGACGGGGACCCCGCCGCCCCCACTCCCGGCCCCCCGCCCCCGCCTTCTCTGCAGGCCCCTCTGCTTGGCTCCCTGATGCGGCGGCCCCTTCTCTCTGCCGCTCGCTAGGGAAAAGGAGCAGGGGGCTTGGGCCCAGCATCTGGGACCCCCAGCTTAGCCCCTCGCTTCTCAGGCCCCCCTCTTACATCCTTACCAGGACTGCAAAAAAAAAAAAAAAAAAGGGGGGGGGCTGGCGTCTGGGCAAGCAGAGACCCAAGAGAGGTCAATTGAAAGAAGTTGGGGAGAAGCACACTGGCCCCCCGAGCTCCCAGGCTGGCCTTGGGAGCTTCCAGCACCTCCGTTTCAGAGTTGGGGGGTGCTTAGGTGTGGCGGCTGAAGGCTGGTTCCTGAGGCCGGCACCCCAAGGGCCAGGACTTGAGGGCCCCCGGGCCCAAGCCTTGGGGGGCAGAAGGGAGACTTGCTGCTGGAGGGGTGAGGGCCCTTTGACCCACAGCCTCTGGAGAAGCTGCCCCGATCCCTTGCCTTTTTCAAGCCCAGAGTCCGGCTCAGCTGTGTGCAACTTCTTCGCTGAAGCGCTCTGCGAGAAAGGCCTGTCAGCGGGTGGGCTGGGGGCGGCGGGGGCGGTGGGGCTGTCTAGGCCACGCGGGGTTCAGCTTGGCCTGGAATAGGGTGATGGATTTGCACCTGGGGAGGGGAAGGTGGGACGGGGCAAAATTTTAGTCTTATAAAAAGTAGGCATGGGCTTCCCTGGTGGCGCAGCGGTTGAGAGTCCGCCTGCCGAGGCAGGGGACGCGGGTTCGTGCCCCGGTCCGGGAAGATTCCCACATGCCGCGGAGCGGCTCGGCCCGTGAGCCGTGGCCGCTGAGCCTGCGCGTCCGGAGCCTGTGCTCCGCAACGGGAGAGGCCACGACAGTGAGAGGCCCGCGTACCGCCAAAAAAAAAAAAAAAAAAAAAAAGAAAAAAAATAGGCAAAGGGCAAGTTGGGGGCTCCATCCAGAAGCCTACCTTCCCCCACTCCCCTAGCATTTCCCTGATTCACTAGCACTGATTAGGGCAGGCAGGGCTGCCCTGAAGGAGACATTCCCTTCTTTCCCTCGCTGGGGGTGGGATTGTTTGTGGGTGTCAGCTGTGTGCTCCCAGGAGGCCTCCGACTTCTTTATTTTCCCCCACCTGGGGGAGTGGTTTCCTTTCCCTTACTTTTGTCCTCCGAATTAATTTGGGACCTGCTCAGCCGTTCCATCCATTTCCCTTTTTTTTTTTTAAATAAGTTTATTTATTTATTTATTTATTTTTGGCTGCGTTGGGTCTTCGTTGCTGCGCGCGGGCTTTCTCTAGTTGTGGCGAGTGGGGGCTACTCTTTGTTGCGGTGCGCGGGCGTCTCATTTCGGTGGCTTCTCTTGTTGCGGAGCATGGGCTCTAGGCACGTAGGCTTCAGTGCTTGTGGCTCGCGGGCTCCAGAGCGCAGGCTCAGTAGTTGTGGCGCACGGGCTTAGTTGCTCCGCAGCATGTGGGATCTTCCTGGAACAGGGCTCGAACTCGTGTCTCTGCATTGGCAGGTGGATTGATTCTTAACCACTGCTCCACCAGGAGGTCCCTGCATCCATTTCTTGTGTCCTAAGAAAGCTCTGGCCACAGTCTCTGAGATGCTACAACAAGCGTCCTTATTTCTCCCCCATCCCAACGTGGCTCAACAATATGCTCTTCCGTGGGGTCTTCCCTGGCGGTCCAGTGGTTAAGACTCCGAGCTCCCAACGCAGGGGGTGTGGGTTTGATCCCTGGTCGGGGAACTAAGATCCCTCATGCTACGCGGTGTGGTCAAAAAAAACAAAACAAAACGGAAAAACCGCTCTTCCAAACCCTTCTCCCCAAAAGCAGCACTTCAAGGGGTGTGGGGTACCTGACTGAAAAGCAGTGGCTCTCAGCTTTTCTTCTGGCTCCTGAACCACTTACGGGCTCTTCCGATGGAAACCCAGTTGCCCCCAGAAGTCTTGCCTCCAATTTGTGGGTCTCCAGTCCCCCCTAGCGATCCAGGTTAAGAAACTCTGAATGAGTTTAGGACCTGCTTTTGGGATCCAAGTGATTTTGTTCTTGGCAAGCTGGGAGGCCAGGAGGGGCCCAGGCACGGGGGGGACTTGGGGCCATTTTTGCCACATGCCTCGTCTGTGTTTGGGGCAGCCCTGGACGATGGGGTGAGGAAGGAAATGAGCTTGTCGGTCTCTCCAGGCTTTGTGAAGCCAGGACTAGTGATGCCTCCTGGGGTCCTGTCTCCTCAGCTTGGTCCATCCAGTCTCTAGAACAGTGGCTCACAGAGATACCCTCTTGCAAAGAAATAAAACTGTTCTTAGGTCTGGAAGGTCAGACCCAGGCAAGCCAATGGCCAGGGCTGGAGGGTAAGGCTATTTAAGAACACCTCCCCAGCACCCCACAAATTCTATCGGAGAGGTGGCCAAGCGCGAGACGGGTCCTGCTAAGAAACTGAGGGGTGTCCTTCCTGCCGATGGCAAGACCACCTGAGTGAAGATGACAAAGACTGAAAGGTAGCATTTCCAGTTCCTTCTGAGTTGTTACCAAGCTGGCTCCTACGTCACCATGCTAGATCTCTGGAATCAGGAAACAGAACATGTGGTTTTGTTTTTGTTTTTGTTTTTTTGCAGTACGCGGGCCTCTCCCTGTCGTGGCCTCTCCCATTGCGGAGCACAGGCTCCGGACGCGCAGGCTCAGCGGCCATGGCTCGTGGGCCCAGCCGCTCTGCGGCATGTGGGATCTTCCCGGACCGGGGCACGAACCCGCATCCCCTGCATCGGCAGGCAGACTCCCAACCACTAGCGCCACCAGGGAAGCCCACATTTGGTTTTTTTAAGACGTGAATTCAACAGGTCCTTTATGAGCCTTACTTTGTGCTGGCACCTTGCTAGGATGGGTGGCGGCTCGGGGGGCCAGGGCTGGAAACCAGGGCTCTGCTGTCTGGTAGGAGCACCCCGTCAGGCTGGAGGGGAGGGGTGTGGAAGGTGCCGCAGAAGGTGTCCTGACAGCCTTGGGGCTCCCCGGGGTTCGAGAAGGGCCAGGGCACCACGCCAGGCAGAGAGGGCTTTGAGGCTGTGTTTTAAGCCATGTCTGGTCCCCAATTCTAGCCTCCCCCAGGCTCCAGGGGAAGGGATGGTGGGGCTTCCTTCCAGCGGTGAGCTGGGCTCAGGCTCTAGGCGAGCGGGGACCCCCAGCTGGGTGCTCTGGTGTCCCCAGGGAAGCTGTGCCCCTTCCGGCACGACCGAGGGGAGAAGATGGTGATGTGTAAGCACTGGCTCCGGGGGCTGTGCAAGCAGGGTGACCAGTGCAAGTTCCTGCACCAGTACGATGTCACCAGGATGCCTGCGTGCTACTCTTCAGTCGGTAATGCCCCTTCCTGGTGCCCACCCCCCACCCCGGAGGGTAGCAGTGGGGACCGAGGGATGGGATGAAGTCTGGGAGGGGCCCCCAAAGGAGGCCTCGCGTGTCCCAGGTTGGCAGACCGGGCCGCGGGGGCCTGCTTCTCCAACCCCCTAGAAAAATTGCAAGTGTCCTCTGAGCCCTGCTTCACTGCCCCAGCAGGCTCGGGCACAAGCAGCCGGTCCCGCTGAGGGAAGGAGAGGGCTGGAATCACAGGCAGATTTGTTGCCCTCCCTGGTCCACTCCTGGCTAATCACACACCCAGACTGGCTGTCTGGAAACGAGCCTTGAACAGGCCCTGTCTCAAGGCCTGGGATGGGCTGGGGTGGGTCGGAGCCAGTGTTTCCCAAACAGCAGGCACTTTCACAGTGCTCCTCGTCCCCACAAAGCACCTGCCCCATCGATGTGCACCATCGCCTCCTCTTTCAACTGTCTTGCTATTTTTAACTCTTCTTTTAGAAGAAAACTTTACATCGCTTCAGTAAATGGAAAACTGGCATCACTGATTGGCAATAGAAGGTCACTGTAAACGGGAGATCGCGAGCTTCAGAAGTTCGGCCCCTGAAATGACCTTGTGTGGTCAGGTCTGGACCCGCATGTCACCCGCCTCTGACTCAAGTCTTTTGTCATCTGAGGGGCTACATAGGGGGAAGCCACTGCCCGTTTAAGAACGGGATCTGTGCATGTTTCAGGTCTTATCTTTCTCCACAAACTTTTACAGTTCAGTGCTTTTCGGAGCTGGAAGGAGCCTTAAGGATGATCTAGTCCAGTAGTTTTCAAACTGTATTCCGAAGAGGGACTTGGAGGGAGAGCTGAGCCAGCCTCCAGGGACACCTCTGACTGAAGCAGCTTGGCTTTGAAACTTCGGGGGGCTGTGGGCAGCTGTTCCTCTTTAGTGTCCATGGCGTGGGGGGGGGCATTCCTGGGTATCCAGGAAGAAGCCACCCCACCCCCCAAGGTCAGTAAGAGCTTCCCCCAGGCTCAAATTCTGTTTCCTGCCTGCTCCTCGGACTTGAGACCTGGCGGTGGCAATTCATGAGGGTTGCCCGCATGTGTCCCTTGTAAGAAAGGACAAAGTGTATATGGAGCCTGGTCCCCCTTGGTCGTCACCTAAAAAGCTCTTAATTTAAAATGCCACTTTATTTTTTCAAAAACCTTGGTTGGCTTTCTTTTGGGGATTGGGGACGTGCTGGGCATGGATACGGGAAATAGAACTAGGTCCGCTCTGCTCTCAAATAATCCCTACTGTGAGGGGGGATGTATACACTGGTGGTTACAATAGGTAACCCGTGTTTTTGCTCTTGGAGTAAATGAATACCTTTTTCTAATACCAAAGCATAATTACAGTTCTCATTGGAAGTAAATCGTTTCACTTAAAAAATATTGTTGGGGAGATGTAGGAGTGGGAAAGGGCAGTTGAAAGGAGCTAGGAAGCCCGGGGGCTTTGGTTCTGCTCCGGGATGTGCTCATCCCAAAGGTACCTTGGGCAGGGGGCTCTGACAGGCAGACGGGCGGGTGGGGTGCGGTGCCACCTGCTGGCCGAGAGAGGGATGCACAGCCGGCACCCAGGCCAGGGTGGAAAAGCCACCCCCGTGCGCAGAGGACTTCCCACAGTCTCCTTCTGTCCCATGTTCACCAGCTCCTGGGGGGACGTCAGTTCCATTCCTCAGAAGGATGGAGCCCAGAGTTAGCACTGTGCCGAGAGCTGCGCACCAAGAGCAGGAAGAAAAACTCTTGGTCAATATGAGGAAGCGGGTGAAAATGGACACGTTTCTCCTCTTTGAGCCCTGGTGCCCTCGTTTGTGAAGCGAGGGAACTGGGTAAGAGTGGGGTTGAAACTCTGGGGAAGGAGTGGTACTCTTGAAGGTTCAGGTGAAACCTTGCTTTGCACAAGCCCAATGTAAAAAATAGATCTCTTTGGAGCTGCTTGGAAACCAGTGCAATTGACACTATGGCATTCCTTTTGGCTCTGAAAAGCGCTAAGTTGTAGGCTTTAATTAATTAATGTATGTATGTATGTATGTATTGAAGTTTAGTTGATCTACAAGGTTGTGTTAGTTTCAGGTGCACAGCAAAGTGATTCAGTTCTCTATATATATTCTATAATATATATATATATATTTTTTTTTTCAGACTCTTCCATTATAGGTTATTATGAAATATTGAGTAGAGTTCCCTGTGCTGTACAGCAGGACCTTGTTGTTTACCTGTTTTACATATAGTAGCGTGTATCTGCTAATCCCAAGATCCTAATTTATCCCTCCCCTCTTCCCCCTTTGGTGACCATAAATTTGTTCTCTATGTCTGTGTGTCTATTGCTGTTTTGTAAATAAGTTCATTTGTGTTTTTTTTGTTCTTTAGTTTCCACATACAAGTGATATCGTATGGTATTTGTCTTTCTCTTTCTGACTTACTTCACCTAGTATAATAATCTCTACGTCCATCTATGTTGCTGCAAATGGCATTATTTCATTCTTTTTTTATGGCTGAGTAATAGTCCACTGTATGTATGTACCACATCTTCTTTATCCATTCATCTGTCAGCGGACATTTGGGTTGCTTTCCTGTCTTGGATACTGTGAATAGTGCTGCTATGAGCATAGGGGTGCATGTATCTTTTCGAATTATAGTTTTCTCCAGCTATAGGCCCAGGAGTGGGATTGCTAGATCATATGATAACTCTATTTTTAGTTTTTTGAGCAACCTGTTCTCCATAATGGCTGTACCAATTTACATTCCCACCAACAGTGCACGAGGGTTCCCTTTTCTCCAGCATTTATTATTTGTAGACCTTGATGATGGCTGTTCTGGCCAGTGTGTGGTGATACCTCACTGTAGTTTTGATTTGCATTTCTCTAATAATTAACGACGTTGAGCATCTTTTCATGTGCCTAATGGTCATCTGTATGTGTTCTTTGGAGAAATGTCTATTTAGGTTTCCTGCCCATTTTTTGATTGGGTGGTTTGTTTTTCGGATATTGAGCTGTATGAGCTGTTTGTATATTTTGGAGATTAATCCCTTGTTGGTTGCATCATTTGCAAATATTTTCTCCCATTCTTTAGGTTGTCTTTTTGTTTTCTTTATGGTTTCCTTTGCTGTGCAAAACCTTTAGGTTTAATTAGGTCCCATTTGTGTATTTTTATTTCCATTACTCTAGGAGAAGGGTCCAAAAAGATACTGCTGTGATTTATGTCAAAGTGTGTTCTGTCTATGTTTTCCTCTAGGAGTTTTATAGTATCTGGTCTTCATTTAGGTCTTTAATCCATTCTGAGTTTATTTTTGTGTATGGTGTTAGATAATGTTCTAATTTCATTCTTTTATATGTAGCTGTCCAGTTTTCCCAGCACCACTTATTGAAAAGAGACTATCTTTTCTCCATTGTATAGTCTTGCCTCCTTTGTCATAGATTAATTGACCACAGGTTCGTGGCTTGCTTTCTGGGCTTTCTACCCTGTTCCATTCATCTATATTTCTGTTTTTGTGCCAGTACCATACTGTTTTGATGACTGTAGCATTATAGTATAGTCTGAAGCCAGGGAACCTGATTCTTCCAGTTCCATTTTTCTTTCTCAAGATTGCTTTGACTATTTGGGGTCTCTTGTGTTTCCACACAAATTAAAAAATATATTTTTTTGTTCTAGATCTGTGAAAAATGCCATTGGTAATTTGATAGGAATTGTGCTGAATTTGTAGATTGCCTCGGGTAGTACAGTCATTTTGATAATATTGATTGCTCCAATCCAAGAACACGGTATATCTTTCCATCTGTTTGTGTCATCTTCAATTTCTTTCAGCAGCGTCTTATAGTTTTCAGAGTACAGGTCTTTTGCCTCCTTAGGCAGGTGTATTCCTAGGTATTTCATTCTTTTTGATGTGATGGTAAATGGGATTGTTCCCTTAATGTCTCCTTCTGATCTTTCATTGTTAAGTTGTAGGCTTTTAAGGAGGATGAGATTGGAAACACTCAGCAATTCTCTACTTGAATGAGGTGAAAACAGGGCTGAATCTTCCCCCTTGGTTCCTTCAGAGCCCCTGGGTCCCTAAGGGGAAGCTAAGAGGGCTCAGACTCCCTCCCCAACTCCTGTGGTCTATGCAAACAGCGCTGGCTCCTCCTAGGAGCCTGGGGTCTTGGTCTAATCCACAGACAGATTACAGCACAGGCTTTACGAAACTACAGGTGTCCCTCTGTGTTGCATTTATCTTAATCCCTGTGCCAACTTTGAAGCAGTGCTCTGCTCTTCTAGGAATTTCCGCCAGAAAGAACTGCACCCCTTTACTCTGGAAGCCATGTAGGTTTCATCATAGAAATGAAGCTTTAACCACGTGCACGGCAACATCTTCACGCAGCGTCTATGTCTTCCTGGATCTTAAGCTGCTGGCTCTGGGTCTCCCCTTCCCCATCTCTCCTCGTTCCTTCCTCCCAAGTAGCCTCTAAATACCTCTGGATATCTGGCCCTGCCCCAACCCTTCCAAATGTGTGTATTCACACCCAAGTGCCGCTTAGCCAGTATGATTGCGATCCGCCTTTCTTAGGTTGCAGGAAGGTTTAGAAATATCTTGCTGTCCTCAAAAAGCTGCTGACCACCAGAAGGCAGATAAGTGGCTTATATGCCAGGGGCAGGGTCAATCTTGTTCCAGGAGGGCAGAAGTGACTACAAAGATGAACCCACTTATGCACAAAGAACACTGGGATTTTCAGATGACTGCAACAACAAGGAATGTCCCTTTCTCCATGTGAAGCCGGCCTTCAAGACCCGGGACTGTCTGTGGTATGACCAAGGTTTCTGCAAGGACGGTGAGGCCCTGACAGAAAGGGGGCTCTAGGGGACATGGGGGAGCAGGACTTGGGGAGAGTCTCCCCGCAGGGGAAGGATGCACATTCCTGATGCGGCCTGTGGAGTTCTGGCCCAGGTTGAAATCCCACAGCAGGTCTCTCTGTAGCTCCCCCCAGCCTCCCTGCAGTGGAAACCCTCTGCGGTACATGGTGGGCTTCTTGGAGCAGGCTCACTGCGGTTCAAATCCCAATGGCTTCAGAATGTATTGACTGTGTGACCTTGAACAAATATGAAAAGGGGACCAGCTCCCCTGAGGGCCATTGGGCCGGGTGGAAGTAGGACCCCTTGGGCAGCCCTGCTCATCGGGTCTGACCCATAGGAGACACTTCTCTGTTCCTTTTACCCATCTGGGTGTCACATAAATACATTTCACTGTCCCTATCTGGCCAAACTTCGGAGGCAGGGCCCCCGTCAGAGTCCCCGTGCTCTGAGCACCGCCGTCCTTTCTTTTCTGGTACCTGGGTGTGTTGTGCTTACTGAGCTCCTGGCAGCCATGGTTCGGGGAGGATTTTAGGGGAGGGAGGCTGAAGGAGGATTAGTAAGATGTGTGATTGACTGGCCTTTGCTCAGCCAAACCTTCTACAGCTAAATAAATAAAAGCATGTTACAGTCCACATCCATGTAAGTCCTCCAAGACAGCGTGTTAGGGACACTTCTGACGCTACTGTGTCAGGCCTGGCCAGCTGACACCTACTCCCACACGTTCTGAGGTGCCCTTTGCCCATCTCAGTGATGTGGCTGGGAGGTTGGTGTTTCCCCTTGCCGGTAAGCTTTGACATGTGTGTTTCCCCCACTAGCTAAAGAAGATCCTTCTAGGGCTTCCCTGGTGGCGCAGGGGTTGGGAGTCCGCCTGCCGATGCAGGGGACGCGGGTTCGTGCTCCCGTCCGGTAAGATCCCACGTGCCGCGGAGCGGCTGGTCCCGTGAGCCATGGCCGCTGAGCCTGCGCTCCGCAACGGGAGAGGCCACAGCGGTGAGAGGGCCGCGTACCGCAAAAAAAAAAAAAAAAAAAAAAAGATGATCCTTCTAGCTGTTTTCTCTTTGCCCAGCAGGTCCCCTGTGTAAATATCGCCACGTCCCATCCTCTTAGTGCCTATCCATTGCTGGGGATGGGTGTATAGCTCTTAGAAACAGGATTAGAGACATTCAACACCTACCCGCCACCACCCCCCCCCCCATCCTCTGCAATTCTCCCTGGCTGGGGTGCCGGCTCCTTCCCTGTGGGGCTCTGAGAACAGGAAACCTGCCGTCAGGCTGGTGCAGGACATGTTAATGAGCAGTGAGTTTGGGCGTGGCTGTAACTATGTCTCTCCATGCCTCCCTCAGCCCCAGGATGAATCTTTTATTCAACCCAAGTTACCTGAAGGTGAGTGCAGGTAGGAGGGGGGCAGATGTGGCTCACTCCCTTACTGCACGGTTCCCTAGGGAACCCTTGCTCCCCAGCCCTGCACTCTTCCCAGATGCCCTCACTCTCACACCATCTGCTCCCTGCACCGATCCTGGGAAAGGCACACATTCGGGGTCGTTCCTCCCAGATCCCCTCGGACCTCCATCGTCTCTGCTTCAGCCAGAGCTTCTCGGCCCCTGAGGCTTTCCTTCTCCTTAGCTGCAGAACACATGTGTGGTTTTTACTCAAGAACCTGGGGTCTAGCTGAGGACTTGTGGTCCAGAGTTGTTCTGAATCAGGGCCATCCTGGTTGTGCCTGGTCTCTATGGGAACAGATCCTCCCACTGATTTTTTTTTTTTTTTTTTTTTTATGCGGTACCCGGGCCTCTCACTGCTGTGGCCTCTCCCGCTGCGGAGCACAGGCTCCGGACGCGCAGGCTCAGCGGCCATGGCTCACGGGCCCAGCCGCTCCGCGGCATGTGGGATCTTCCCGGACCGGGGCACGAACCCGCGTCCCCTGCATCGGCAGGCGGACTCTCAACCACTGCGCCACCAGGGAAGCCCTGATATCAAGTCTTGATGTGAGAGCCTCCATGGCGGGTCAGCAAGCCACAGCCTGCAGGGTCAAATCTGGACTTTTGCCTGTTTCTGTACAGCCTGGGACCTAAAAATGACTTTTTAAAGGTGGTGACAAAAAAATCCAAAGTAACATTTTGCGAAGTGTGGAAATGAAAATTCCAGTGCTCATAAATAGCTTCGCTGGAACAGGGCCAAGCTCATCATTTACATACTGTCTCTGACTGTTCTCATTGCTTACGATGGCAGAGTTGAGTAGCTCCAACAGAGACCAGATGGCCCGCAAAGTTGAAAATATTTACTGTTTGGGCTTCTGCAGAAAAAGCTTGCTGGTCCCTGTGGGGATGTCTGCATGCTGGCCCGCCAGTAAAGTCTGACAGAGGCCAAAGAGGGAGCACGAACGCTGGGGGGAGCAACCGAGCTCTTGTTAATTAGGGGTTTTGTACACAGCCCTAGGCTGGGATGGCGCTGGCACAGGAGGGCGACCCCTGCTGGTCCCCAGCGGGATCGCTGACAGCGGGTGGGAAGCGATCGTCAACACTGGGGAATTCACAAGCCCATTTCTAACGTCCATCAAAAGGTATGCTTTCGGCAATTAAGGTGTAAACGAAGGCATTTCACAACCTGGTTTCAGTCTGAACGCCTGGCTGGAGTCCCTGCCTTCTTTGTACACAGGGAGTGTCTATGTTTCCTCTTGGCTTCACTTTCTTTGCAGCTTGTCATCCAGCCAGTGGGTTCGGCACCTCCTGCTTCTGCCTGGGCACCTCACAAGCCCCCTTCGCCGAGAGTGTCTGCTTCTCCACCCTCAGACGAGGCCCCAGGAGCCCCCAGTCACTTACTGCCTGGGGCTCAGGGCCCTGCAGCAGGGCCCGTGTTACAGGGTGAGTGGTGATGAGCTGGGCTACTGCTCTGCTGAGGGCGAGACGAGGGGGTGATTAGCAAGATAAAATCCGACAGAGGTTTAGGAGTGCAAATTAAGAGAGAATGGGGGAATTTAGCTGGTAGACCAAATTGTTCCAATTTTAAGCTCTCAGTAACCTAATCTTATTTGCATCTCCTGCCAGGCAGGACTGTTTCTTTCTTTAAAAGGCTAATAATAATAAGTTAAACATCTTTCATGCACTATTTTGCTGCCTAACGATCTCTTGAGTTATTTATACATAGTAGCCTTAAGATGTGGCACAGTCTTGGTAAGGGGCGGCTTGGTAAGGAAGGGAATGTCACCCCTTACATTTCTTGGTTGCTATCTTCTGGTTCCTCAGGAAGAATATCATGTTTTACTCTTCCATGAGATGGATGTGGCCTCTGAATTGTCCTGACCCTCTCCTTCTCAAGTCTGCAAGAGAACGGTACTAGCAGGCCTTGCCTTCCTCACACGATGGATTTCCTGGTCTTTATGCGTCCACAGCCCTGTTCTTTGGGTTAGTGATGATGGGGCTTGAATCTCAAGGCCTTTTTCAGGCCAGAAACGGAGCTTCATTTATGAGCAGAATCCATCACGTTCCTCAGAAAGCCAGCGGTTTAACCATCTCCTATGGTGCCCTAGAAAATTTAGGATTTTTTTTTTTTTTTTTTTTTTTTGCGGTACGTGGGCCTCTCACTGCTGTGGCCTCTCCCGTTGTGGAGCACAGGCTCCGGACGCGCAGGCTCAGCGGCCATGGCTCACGCGCCCAGCCGCTCCGCGGCACGTGGGATCTTCCCGGACCGGGGCACGAACCCACGTCCCCTGCATCGGCAGGCGGACTCTCAACCACTGTGCCACCAGGGAAGCCCTAGGATTTGAATTTACTAAAAGTCACATCAGTAACTTTTTCTCTTGTGGTGTTGAAAAATGAGCCATTATGCCAGTAAGTAAGAGTCAACTGGTAGAAGTTACCAAAAAAATACCCCTGGTCGGTCTGGGGAACTGAAGGACCTTCTAGTGAAGATGCCCAAAGGCCGTCCTGGGGGATTCTGTTCTCAGCTAGCCCACTGCCTGCCTAACCAGGAAAGGAGGTGCAGAAGCAGCCTGCTGTGTTTCAATTATTTCCTCTTCTCCTGTACGTGAAAGAGCTACTGAAAATATAGCAGGAGTGGAGGCTGACTGAGTGTGGCAGGAACAAGGTATTCATGGAACGGGGGAGCACGATGTACGTAAAACCAAAAGCTCGAGTATATGGGAAACAGTCACTGTCCTCTGCTCAGCTCCCGTCCTGCCGCCGACAGTTCTGGGCGGCACGTGGCCTTCCTGTGCACACGGCCTCAGCTGCTGCTGTAAACGGACAATTAAATCAAGTGGTTTCTTTAGCATGACAGCTGCTTCCCTAAACGTAAGACGAGATTCTGTGCATGCCTTGTGTAAGGAATTACAGGGCAGTGGATGGTACGAGTGAGGCTTATCCCAGGTACGTAAGAAGTGACGTGGCTCAGTGAATGCCGTGTGGTCTAGGTCACTGAGTCGAACCCCAGTGCAACTTAATCCACGGGGAAAGGGGCAGGGAGGCAAGGCTGCGCCTTTTGGAGGAATGGAGAAAAGAGGGCCAACACACAGTGCGCGGTAGGTAGGACCAGGATCCCTGCCTTTGGCAGACGGAGGCAGCTGCCTTATCTGGCCTGGAGCGGGAGGGTGAGGCCAAGGCTAAGACAGACAGACTCGGGGGCCTGAACACCAGCTCCACCCTGGGCTGCTATGTGACAAACCCTACACAGCCATGCAGGCAAATTACTTAACCTCCTCGAGTCTGCTCCCTCATTCTAGAAAACGAGTGTGGTGGCAGCTCTGGCCTCACAGGCTGGTCATGTGGATAAAACGAGAGACTGCAGGTAAAGAAGGCTGCACGGCGCTGGGCTGACAAAAGTGGGCACCCACGTGGTAGCTGGATTTTGGCGTGGATTGTGGTGGGGCCTCTCTTGCTTAGTTCAAGTTCAGGATGTGAACATAATATGAGGCCACAAGAGGTGTTAGAAAAGCTGTTATTATTTCATTCCTATTATGTGTGATACTTCGCTGGAACTAACAGATGCAAGACTTTTAATCCGACCAAATCGCTGCAAAGTAGGCATAATTATCCCCATTTTACAGTCCGGACCAAGGAGGCTCCAATTAAGTTAGTTAGATAACTTGCCCGAGGACACACCTAGTACCCATTTCACAGGTAAGTGTCTGGGAGAGGCAAATAGCCAGAATAGAGGAATATTTTTTGAAATATTTTTGTTATGAAGAGTGGTAACAGTAATATGTAGGACGAACATGGCGGGGGCGGGTGGGGGGGAGCAGGTATTGGGAGTAACTGGATAACCTGTAAATCAGGAAAAAAAGGACCGAAGGAAATAGTAGCAGCAGACAGGGCTTCCCATAAAGTACAAAACACTCCACTGATAATACAAAATGATTTATTCTTAATAGCTGAATATTTTAATATATATATAAAAAAGGCAGTATTTCAGGTATTATCACTCAGGAGTAAACTCAAGTAGGTAGCAGAGATACCCCACCTTACACAGACCATGCACGTTACAGCAGGGTGTCCAGACGTGCCTGTGAATGTTTCCAGCCTCCAGTAACCGAACCTTCCCGGTAAATCTTCGAGGATGGAGAGAAGCCTGGGTATCACTGTTAACTCTCCTGCAGGGTGGATGGGAATTCTCAGGCTGCGTTTCTACACACATTGCTGGAAGCCGTGTTTGGGAAGGCACGCGGCTGCCCAGGAAGCAGAACCTAAGCACTGCTGCTTACCCAGGGAAGCTCCCACCAATGCCAGGGAAGATGTGGAGCACAATTTTAAGAGACAAGATGTAGGAGGCTGTTTAAAACGGAACAGCATGTCAAGAGCATTCCAGACTTCTCTCCTGGCTTTGTGGAGACACGAGCTCCTCTCTCCTGGCTGAAGCACACTGGCTTTGAATGGAGCAGAGCCTCACTCACGGACAACTCCAGCTTTGAAAAGAACCTCTAGTCTTCCTAAGGAAGCCTGGAATCTGCCAGATCCCATAAATGGGTGGGCCTGGCTGTGCAAACAAACTTATGTCGTAGTATGAACAACAAATGCATCCTCGTAAGGCAAGTTTATAATAATGCAAACTGGAGCCAAGAGGCATATCCCTGGATCATGCTGCGTTTGTTTAGATCTGAATCTAAGAAAAGAATCAATCAGTTATCAGCTGACCTTAACTCTCTTAAACTATTTTGAACATTACTAAGAAATCATTAAAAGACTCGATAAAAGGTCTTCAAGGATTTCTCTACCTCAGATGGCAGCAATGCGTAGATAGGGAAACCTTTCCCTGTTACTTTGTGGACGTAATCAAATAATTCCAGAATCTGGACAAACTTCAGATGGCTTTTTCAAAGTCACCCACATCATTTTAAGAATCAATGCTCAGCTCACCTGCACAGGCACATTCCTGGGGTCAAGGTGGAGCTGGTCTGGGGCTGTCGACTATTGTAGCTCTCTCAACGTACAGCTGCAAAGCATCTCTGCCAAACACCAGATGAAGACACCAAGGCACAGACAGGTTAAGTCACTTGGCTCAAGGTCACAAAGATAGTTTACACTGACATTCGCACTGGACGACCAGAAAAAAAGAGATAATTAAGTACATTCCACAACAGAAACTGAAGAGTAACTATTCCTTAGGTGATGTTAAATACGTTGGTACCTACAACTGAAAATGCTATTTTGGCTTGGAACAGAAACAGACTGGGAGATATCAGAGATCAAGGCCCTGCTAAACTCGGTCACTTCATTCTGATGGCTTACCAGCAGAAGAAAGCCATTCAGACTGGAGACAAGATGGCAGAGTAGAAAGGACCTTGAGCTCACCTCCTCTCATCAGCACACCAAAATCACAAATAACTGCTGAACAAACACTGATAAAGAAAAGACTGGAACCTACCAAAAAAGATATCCTACATCCAAAGACAAAGAAGGAAGCACAACGAGATGGTAGGAGGGGGTGCAACTGCGACAATCAATTCCCACACCACCTGGGTGGGTGACCCAGAGACTTGAGAATAATTTTACCACAGACTTCCTCCTAGAAGAGTGAGAGTTCGGAGCCCCACATCAGGCTCCCCAGCCTGGGGGTCTGGCGTCAGGAGGAGGAACTCCCAGAACACTTGGCTTCGAAAGCCAGCGGGGTTTGACTGCAGGAGCCCCACAAGAATGAGGGAAACAGAGACTCCACTCTTGGAGGGTGCAGAGCACCAGGACCCAGGACGAAAGCAGTGACTTCCTAGAAGCCTGGGCCAGACCTACCCGGGCAGCCCTCTTGCTTGGGTAATTAGCACCAACACCTGGGCCCACGCAACAGCCTACAGGCACCAGTGCTGGGAGGCCTCAGGCCAACCAACCAACGAACACGGAGGGAACACAGCCCCACCCATCAGCAGACAGGCTGCCTAAAAACTCCCTGAGCCCACAGACACCTCTCAGCGTGGCCCCTGTTACAGCCCTGCCTCCACCCAGAGGGCAGACACTGGCCCCTCCCAACAGGAAGCCTGCACGAGCCTCTAGACCGGCCTCACCCACTGGGGGCAGACACTAGAAGCAAGAAAACTAAAATCTTGCAGCCTGCAAACTGAGGCAAAGAACTTGGGAAAAGAATGCATGAGGAGTGAGGAGCTACAAGAAGTTTTAAGACAGAATTAGAAAATAGAGAAACCAAACAGAGTTGAGAATACAATAACTGAAATGGAAAATACACTAGAAGGAAATCAACAGCAGAATAACTGAGGCAGAAGAATGAATGAGTGAACAGGAAGACAGAATGGTGATCACTGCTGTGTAACAGAAATAAAGAATGAAAAGAACTGAGGACAGTTGAAGAGACCTCTGGGACAACATCAAATGCACCAACATTCACATTATAGGGGTCCCAGAAGGAGAAGAAAGAAAGGGTCTGAGAAAAGATTTGAAGAGATAATAGCAGAAAACTTCCCTAACATGGGAAAGGAAACAAGTCACCCAAGCCCAGGAAGCGCAGAGAGCCCCATACAGGATTAACCAAAGGAGGCACATGCCGAGACACACAGTAATAAAAATGACAAAAATTAAAGATTAAGGGAAAATATTAAAAGCAACAAGGCAATTCCCATAAGGTTATCAGCTGATTTTTCAGCAGAAACTCTGCAGGCCAAAAGGGAGGGGGGCACAAGATAAAGTGATGAAAGGGAAAAACCTAAAACCAAGATTACTCTACCCAGCAAGGCTCTCATTCAGATTTGACAGAGAAAGCAACAGCTTAAGAACTGGCACCACCAAACCAGCTTTACAACAAATGCTAAAGCAACTTCTCTAGGCTGGAAACAAACACGTGGAGGCTAAACAATATGCTTCTAAACAACCAATGGATCACTGAGGAAATCAAAAAACACCTAGAGACAAATGAAACCTAAAACACAAGGATCCAAAACTTACGGGATGCAGCAAAAGAAGTTCTAACAGGGAAGTTTATGGTGATACAAGCTTACCTCAGGAAACAAGGAAAATCTCAAATAAACAACCTAACCTTACACCTAAAGCAACTAAAGAACAAACAAAATACAAAATAGGTAGAAGGAAACAAATCATAAAGGTCACGGAAGACATAAATAGACTAATAAAACAATAAAAGAGATCAATGAAACTAAAAGCTGGTTCTTTGAAAAGATTAACAAAATTGCTAAACCTTTAGCCAAACTCATAAGAAAAAAAGGGATAGGGCCCAAACCAAAAAAATTAGAAATGAAAAAGGAGAAGTTACAACTGACGTAAGAGACCACTACAAGCAACTCTATGCCAATAAAATGGACAACCTAGAAGAAATGGACAAATTCTTAGAAAGGTACAATCTCCCAAGACTGTACCAGGAAGAAACAAAATATGAGCAGGCCAATTACAAGTACTGAAATTCAATCTGTGATTAAAACACTCCCCAAAAATAAAAGTCCAGGACCAGATGGCTTCACAGGCGAATTCTACTGAACATTTAGAGAAGAGTCAACACCCATCCTTCTGAAACTATTCCAAACAATTGCAGAGGAACGAACACTTCCAAACTCATTCTATGAGGCCACAATCACCCTGATACTAACACCAGACAAAGATACTGCAAAAAAAGAAAATTTCAGGCCAATATCACTGATGAACACAGATGCAAAAATTCTCAACAAAGTACTAGCAAATTGAATCCAACATTAAAAGGATCATGCACCATGATCAAGTGGCATTTATCCCAGGGATACAAGGATTTTTCAATATCTGCAAATCAATCAGTGTGATACAGCACATTAACAAATTGAAGAATAAAATCCACATGATCATCCCAATAGACGCAGAAATAGCTTTTGATAAAATGCAACATCCATTTACGATAAAAACTCTCCAGAAAATGGGCACAGAGGGAACCTACTTCAAGATAATAAAGGCCATATATGACAAACCCACAGCTAACAGCACACTCAATGGTAAAAAGCTGAAAGCATTTCCTCTAAGATCAGGAACAAGGCAAGGATATCCACTCTTGCCACTTTCATTCAACATAGTTTTGAAAGTACTAGCCACTGCAATCAGAGCAGAAAAAGAAAGAAAAGGAATCCAATTTGGAAAAGAAGTAAAACTGTCACTGTTTGCAGATAACATACTACACACAGAAAATCCTAAAGACTAACAAACTGCTAGAGCTCATGAATGAATTTGGTAAACTTGCAGGATACAAAATTAATACACAGAAATATGCATTTCTAAACACGATGAAAGATCAGAAAGAGAAATAAAGGAAACAATCGCATTTACCATCATATCAAAAATAATATTGGGTTGGCCAGAAAGTTCGGTAGGATGTTACGGAAAAACCCAAACGAACTTTTTGGCCAACCTAATAAAATACCTAAGGATAAACCTATCTAGGGAAGGAAAAAATCTGTACTCTGAAAACTAAAAGACACTGATGAAAGAAATCAAAGATGACACAAACTGACGGAAATATATACCATGTTCTTATATTGGAAGAATCAATATTGTCAAAATGACTATACTACTACCCAAGGCAATCTACAGATTCAATGCAATCCTTATCAAATTACCAGTGGCATTTTTTGCAGAGCTAGAACAAAAAATTTAAAAATTTATATGGAAACACAAAAGACCCCAAATAGCCAAAGCACCAAAGAGTAAAAGCAATTTTGAGAAAGAAAAACAGAACAGGAGGAATCAGCTTCCCTGACTTCAGACTATACTATAAAGCTATAGTCATAAAAATAGTATGGTACTGGCACAAAAGCAGAAAGATAGATCAATGGAACACAACAGAAAGCCCAGAAATAAACCCACGCACCCATGGTCAATTAATCTATGAGAAAGGAGGCAAGAATATACAATGGAGGAAATCTCTTCAGTAAGCGGTGCTGGGAAAACTGGACAGCTACATATAAATGAATGAAATTAGAACATTCTCTAACACCACACACAAAAATAAACTCAAAATAGATTAAAGACCTAAGTGTAAAACTGGATACTATAAAACTCCTAGAGGAAAACATAGGCAGAACACTCTTTGACATAAATTGCAGCAGTGTCTTTTTGGATCTGTCTTATAGAATAATGAAAATATAAACAAAAATAAACAAATGGGACCTAATTAAACTTAAAAGTTTTTGCACAGCAAAGGAAACCATAAACAAAAATACAACCTACAGAATGGGAGAAAATATTTGCAAATGATGCAACCAACAAGGGATTAATCTCCAAAATATACAAACAGCTCAAAGAGCTCAATATCCAAAAAATAAACAACCAATCAAAAAACGGGCAGAAGATCTAAATGGACATTTCTCCAAAGAAGACATACAGATGGCCAAAGGCACATGAAAAATGCTCACCATGGCTAATTATTAGAGAAATGCAAATTGAAACCAGAATGAGGTATCACCTCACACTGGTCAGAAAGGCCATCATCAAAGTTTACAAATAATAAATGCTAGGGAGGGAGGGAGATGCAACAGGGAGGAGATATGGGAACATATGTATACGTATAATTGATTCACTTTGTTATAAAGCAGAAACTAACACCATTGTAAAACAATTATACTCCAATAAAGATGTTAAAAAAAATAAAAAAATAAATGCTAGAGGGAATTCCCTGGAGGTCCAGTGGTTAGCACTCCATGCTTCCACTGCAGGGGGCCCAGGTTAGATCCCTGGTTGGGAAACTAAGATCCCACATGCCACGGGGCAGCTAAGCCCATGTGCTCTAAAGCCCCTGCACCACAACTAGAGAGAAGCCCACACGCTGCAACGAAAGATCCCCATGCCACAACTAAGATGCGATGCAGCCAAAAAAAAAAAAAAAAAAACAGATCAGTACTGATAAATTGTGAATCTATTAAGGTGTTGATTAAAAAATAAATAAAAAGAATGTATTTTAAAAAATAAATAAATGCTGGAGAGGGTGTGGAACCCTCTTGCACTGTTGGTGGGAATGTAAATTGGTACAGCCACTATGGAGAACAGTATGGAGGTTCCTTAAAAAACTAAAAATAGAGCTATCATATGATCCTACAATCCCACTCCTGGGCATATATCTGGAGAAAACCATGATTCGAAAAGATACACGTACCCCAATGTTCACAGCAGCGCTATTTACAGTAGTCAGGACATGGAAGCAACCTTAATGTCCACTGACAGAGGAATGGATAAAGATATGGTACATATATACAATGGAATATCACTCAGCCATTAAAAAGAACGAAATAATGCCATTTGCAGCAACGTGGATGGACTTAGGAGATGATCATACTAAGTAAACCTTAGACAGAGAAAGACAAATATATGAATATCGCTTATATGGGGAATCTACAAAAAATAAATGATACAAATGAACTTATATACGAAACAGAAAAAGACCCACAGACGTAGAAAACAAATTTATGGTTACCAAAGGGGAAAAGGGTGGGGGGGG
>RJWK010038558.1:0-20751 GCA_004363435.1 Platanista minor | reverse complement strand
ATGTTAAAAAAAAAAAAAAAAAGAGTCATGTACCACAATGTTCAATGTAGCACTATTTTACAATAGCCAGGACATGGAAGCAACCTAAATGTCCATCGACAGATGAATGAATAAAGAAGATGTGGCACATATATATATAGTGGAATATTACTTAGCCATAAAAAGGAACGAAAATGAGTTATTTGTAGTGAGGTGGATGGACCTAGAGGCTGTCATACAGAGTGAATTAAGTCAGAAATAGAAAAACGAATACCATATGCTCATGCACATATATGAAATCTAAAAAAAATGGTACTGGTGGGCCTAGTGGCAGGGCAAGAATAAAGACACAAATGTAGTGAAAGGACTTGAGGACACCTTGCGGGAAGGAGAAGCTGGGACGAAGTGAGAAAATAGCATTGACATATATACACTACCAAATGTAAAATGGATGGCTAGTGGGAAGCTGCTGCATAGCACAGAGAGATCAGCTCGGTGCTTTGTGACCACCTAGAGGAGTGGGATGAGAAGGGTGGGAAGGAGGCTCAAGAGGGAGGTTATATGAGGATATATGTGTACATATAGCTGATTCACTTTGTTGTACAGCAGAAACTAACACAACAATGTAAAGAAATTATACTCCAATAAAGATAATTTTTAAAAAGACACTAATGGAAAAATTGGTGAAATGCAAATAAAGTCTGTAATATAGTTAATAGTAAAACATATTTAATTGGTTGATACATTAACTTTTTTATTGGGTATTTTAGATAATATATTTTAATAGATTTGTATACTGATCCCCGTTCTGGGGCTTCTTGTTATTGCTTTTGCTTTTTTTCTTCTTAATGACTTAGTTATACAATTTTAGTGAAGTCTGTTTCCCCTCTATTGGAAGTCTTTTCTGTTACTCCTCAGAGAACACAGCATTGGGCATGCTCACAGTTACTCTGTAATGTCTGGTTTTAGCAGGTTCTCTTTGACTCTATCTCCTTAATATCTCTGTGGAACAGTTTGTCTGTATAGGTATCACAATCAGCCACTGATTGTAGCCTGGTTGCTCTATTGTTCGCATCAATGATTGGGGCACAAATTACTCCAAAGTCTGATCCAGTTAAATTTGAGACCATTTGCTGTTGTTTTGGGGGGAAGGGTTTGAAGTTTTCTTCTGATCACAGAAAGGCTCTTCTTAGCTATCTCTTTCTCTGGGTCTTTCTGGTAAAGTAGCTGGCCTAAGGTTTTATTTTTTGCCATCATGGAGCTACCAGCCTGCTCATAATTGCTTAGCACCAAATCTCTTGTATTTTTGAGAATGACCTAAGTTTGAAATTCCCACACTCTGTTACAAATAATGCAATTTCCCTTGTGGAAAACTTCAGAACTCTTTGATCTTACTGCCTCCTTCTTCCCCTGTGGAAAATTTCTGAGCTATGGGACATGGCTTAGGACATGGTTGGTATACTGTTTCTCTTGGAGGGAAAACCCTAATTTACGACCAAAGTGATGTGTTGAGACAATGCCTTTGGTATTGTTGGCATACCTCTCATGGCCAGTAACCCCTCGTCTATGGTTTAGCTGAAGTAAGGGTGACTGGAATTCCTGTATTCTCATTCGTCCTTACCTGCGTTAGAGCCTCTGCCCTATGAGTGGGGGCTGCATGGAGAAAGGGAGCCCCTATACTCTTAGCCTCATATACCTGGTATTTAGTCTCTGGAACACAGAGCTGGAAAGAAAGAGAAATGCTAGCTGGCTGTCCCTCCCAGTGGGGTCCTATGGCACTTGACTGAGTTGAGCGGGGAAGGAACCCTGTCCTCTTGATCTCATCTATCCAGTGTAGGTCTTCCATCATACTGAGCTGAGGGTTGGGGAAGGGAGGAAGTAGCTTGTGGCTCAAGTGCCTCAGACTCTTGCTGTTCTCAATGAGACTTAGTAGATTTTCTTAAAGAAATATTTCATTTTTTATATTCCTCTAGGATAATTTCCAGTGACTTCTCCTAGGCAAAATGCTCAGATAATTTTTTTGTTAGTGATTGTTTTATTTTTATACCTTTTGAATTTTCATCATTAATTGCTGTTTCATTGGGGTTAGAAACTGCAGGACTCCTCAAGCAGCCATTATGTAAATAGGTTTACATATATTCCTGTATTCTTTACAAAGTTAAAATATTTTAAAGACACGTGTGTGCATGTGTGTGTGTGTGTGTTTTTATCAACTTAGCTTCAAAAATTGAGGCTTAGAAATACTATTCCCAATTTCCATGGTGAATATATCTGTCCATAATAACAGGCTATTTCAAAACTAGCAAACACTTGGTAAGTACAGTACCATTTATCTATTCTTTGCCTGTAGAAGTCTAAGTTAATAGGTTATAGCACTTTTTCTTTTATCTGGATACAGTTTTAATTTTTTCTCAATTTAATACTTCAGGCAGGTATTATCAAACTGTCAAAATTGGCTGCAATTTGACACCTCTAAGGTAAATTAGTATCCTAAATCATTCATTGAAAATTTAATGAGCAGTGTAACAGTATCTTGAAAAATGTATGTATAAAACAGGAAACATATGTTTTAATATTTTAGATTACATATCCAAATTTAAATTATTATATGTCTTTTTAAAGAGTAGGAAGCAAAGGCCTATGACAAAATTTCTCAAAATTTTATTTCCCTCAGAATCTCCTATTAACTTGTTACAAATGCAGATGTCTGGATTTCTGTTCTCAGAGTGTCTAATTACAGTAATTGAAAGGTGGAATTTAAGAACCTTCGTTTCTAACCATCACTCACACTAGTTTATGATACAAAAAATCCATTAGCAGCAATTCCAGAAACACATGTCTAAGGTAAACATCTCGTTATATTGCTTATTTAGTTATGGTATGTGTGACAATGATAATAGTTCAGAGTTTCAAAAGGTTTCTATGTCAGATGTGGATAATATTAATAAATTCACAGGATTCTTTACATGTTAAATGAGATTAAGAATGTAACATATCACATTTGATGGTTAGTTTTCACTCCTGCATAATGAAATTTTCAATAATTGTCTTTCCTATATTACTGTATTATTAGTCAAGTCAATATGTGCCTACTCAGAGACCTGGGAAATAGTCTGTATTTCTAGATGTACTTAGAAGGTTTTTTTATCATATCACTCCATCAGAAGATGCCTTCTATGAGAAAAAATAGATAGTAGGTTTTATTGGTTGCTGTCTTTGGAACACTGGATCAAGATTTTAGAATAATGTTTTCTCCTATTATCTGAAATAATACTCTGAAAAAGGAAAAACATTACCTTGAGTTGCACTGAATGGTAGTCACAGAAATAGCTCTGTGATCATCAGGGAGAGATTCTTTTAAATGTAGAGCAAAGTGTTAACAGCAAGAATGCCCTTTGACCCAATCCAGTGAAAATACCTACTTGGACCCAAAAGAGATTGAAAGAGCCCCTTTTATGTGCCTAATAAGAAGAGCTCTTGGAATCAAAAAAGTTCCCTGCCATAAAAATAAGCTCTTCCAAAGCTAAGAGGAAGAAAACAGTAACTGAAGTTTTAGACAGCCACAAGGCAGAAGAAAGAGAAGCACAGAGTCATCAGGAATAATTGGTAGAGAAAAAGGAAATATTGGGGCTCTGTTGGAAAGAAAGATAACTATATTCTATTCAATGGAGGTTCAAAGACAAAGATATTTTAATTAGCATTGTAATAGTTCATATAAACTTGAGTTTTTCTCTATAGTTTTGCATAACCTGTGAAAGCAAGCAGTAGATACATGAAATGTTTGGACTACAAATTTATAAACAGGATACATTTTTAGATACATATACAAATACATGGAAATATATGTGTATGTATGAATTACACATTCATGCAGGAAGATCTTCTTTGGGAAAATTTCTCATCATTTTCTATATTTAAAAAAAAAACACATTTGAGGTAACATTTAACACAAATATATGAAGTTATTCACTCACAATTTTAATTTTAATCTACAATAAATGCTTTTTCCAAGCAGCAGAATATTCTCGTTTTAAGACAGAGTGAAAGTTTTTATGAAGAAAAAAATCAGTTGTTTGTAAAAAATAGAAAAATGACAATCAAATATATTACCATTTTGTACATAGATACTTTGTGTTTTTTTGTTATTTAGGAAAGTATGGAATGAAAAGTTTAGAAAGGTTAGAAACTGGTGTAAATCTAGGTGATCCAGTAAAGGAACTGTGTTATATAATTAGTTTTAATTTTAAAGCTTGTATAGTAAATCTAAATGAGGCAATCATGTGTTAAAATTGCCATTGAATTTCATTTCTAGCTATCATTAAAGTGATAATCCACCATTTAGAATAGATGACCCAAAAGTTACCCTTTAAATTTTTCTAAAATTAATACTTAGAACATCTCTTCATTCTTATACCAATTACAGATGAAATATTTCTATTTCAAAAGTGGCAAGTTGCAGCTCTAAAATGGAGATAATCTCTACTTTTAGATGTGATCATTACCCAAGTTACTTCCAAGCACTGTGAGTTTAACAATTAAACTTGTCTATAAAGAATTTTTCTGTTAAAATATTGAATGCAAAGGGAAGAATAGAAATAAGATGAAATAAACTCAATTCACAGAGGAAGGTTGAATTGCAATTAAGTTTTAGTCTGAGTGAAAATTAACTTTTCCCCTTAGTTTGCCATTCTTACACAATTTGTGGTCATATGGCATGTACTTATTTTCTAATTGTAAGTACAATCTGTGATTATAACAGAAGATAAATAAAATTCCATAAAACATAGCAACTAGAATGCAAATTATACATTATCTTACTACTTAGAGATAAGTCCTATTTATATATTTGTGTATTTATTTTCATGGTATATATACATTGCAATCATCTTACAAATTCAATGCCTATAGTGATTTTATTTAACATTATAAAATAAATATTAACTAAGTAATTAAAAACCTTAAAAAAATCACTTTAGTGAATTGAAAAATATTGCATTATTGTGCAAGGTGAACTTGCTCTAATTTAAGCAGTCATTATTCCAGTGTTCACATACAGGTTATTTCTTTTTTGGGTGGGCAGGGCTAGATATTTCTTAGAGATAAATACTCATGAAAAGGAGAAGGAAAGAGGATTGGACAGAGGGAGATAATGAACTGTGATCCAATACCCACAAACCCTCATCCAACCTGGCTCTTCATTGATCTATGTGTCTACTCTCTGACAATATCACACTGTCTTGAATAAGTAGCTACATAGAAAGCCTCACCAGGGAGAAATGTGATCCTTCTCACTTTATACTTCTCTTTCAAAATTGTTTGGCTCTTTACATAAATTGTAGAATAAGTTTGTCTATGTCTAAAAAATTTTTTCTGAGATTTTGATAGGAATTACATTAAACCTATCAATCATTTTGGAAGAAATAATTTCTTTGTTCTTTAGATTCTTCCAGTAAATGAATATACGTCTTTCCATTTATGTAGGTCTTCAGTGATTTTGGTCATTGCATTTTGTAATTTTGCTAGTACAGATTATGTCCATGTTTATTTAGATTTAGATATAAATATTTCATTTACTTTGAAGCAACTGTAAATGGTATCACACTTTTAAAAAATTTTAGTTTTCACTTGTTTGTTTTCATTATATAAAGAGGGGGTTCAAGATGGCAGTGTGGGAAGACCCTGAACTCACCTCCTCCCAAGGATGAAACAAATCCATAATATATGGAATTATTCCCTCTGAAAGAGACCTCAAAAATGGATGAACAAAGTCTCCACAACAAAGGGTAAAAGCACAGCATCAAAAAGGGTAGGAGAAACAGAGATACAACCTACCAAGGAAAAAACCATACCCAGGTTAGTTCAGCATTTTACAATTGGGAAGGATTAAAAGGCAGTTGTTTTTCTTTTTGTTTTTGTTTTTGTTTGAGTAGTGAAGGATTCAAGCTCCGAATCAGGCACCATGACCCTCAGATCCTGCACAAGAGAGATGAACTCTCAAATACCTGGCTTTAAAATCAAATGGGGAGTACCTCTGGAAAAACTATAGAACTACAGTGAGCAGAAAGTCCATTCTGAAAAGGCTCACACTCATACTCACTCTACTTGAAAACCAGTGCAAAAACACAGATTTAAAAGCACATGGGCCGTATGTGAAGGCCACCCACCTATTAAAATTGAAGCATCTGCTGAAGAGGTAGGAACCACTTGGGGGCACTCCTCAGGGACTGATACACTTGCAGGAGCCATTTCTGCAATCTCAGACAACCTTGCTAATGCCAGTGCTGGCAGGTGCCATTTTGGAGTACACCCTCTAACCTGTTGGTGTCAGTGGGTATATGACACCAAGAACCCTGCTCACCCTTATTACCTGGCTGAACCTCAGAGCAGACCAGGTGATAACTCTGCCCTCTAGTGCTCAGAATCCAGTGTGGATGGACCCTGCAGCCCTTCCAAGGGCTGGCCCCCCCGGAAGAGGAGGGTGCACACAGCTCACATAGGGGACACCCCTGAACACTTGGCTATTTTGGCCAGGTGGGATTGTGCTTCTAAGCTCTACAGGACATCTCCTACATAATTCCACTCCTTCAAGACTGGAAGACGTAGCTGATTTACCTCATACATGGAAACAAACAGAGAATTAGGCAAAATGAGGAGACAGAGGAGTAAAACAAAACCTCAGAAAAAGAACTAAAACAAAATGGATGTAGACAACATAAATGATGAACAGTTCAAAGTGATGGTCATAAGGATGCTTACTGAGCCTGGGAGAAGACTGGACAAGCACAGGGACAATTTTGACAAAGATATAGAAAATATTTTTTTAAATACCAAACAGAATTTGTAACTGAGGTGAAAAATACACTAGAGGGGTTCAGAGGCAGCTTGAGTGAGGCAGAAAAATGAATCAGCAAGCTGGAAGACTAAACACTGAAACTCATCCAGACAGAGCAGCAAAATGAAAAAGGTAAAAATTAAAGTGAAGATACCTTAAGGGAACTTTGAGAGAACATCAAGTGGAATAACATTCACATTATAGGGGTCCCAGAAGGAGAAGAGAGATAAAGAGCCATAAAAAATTATTTGAAGGAGTAAAAGGTGAAAAATTCCCTAATCTGGAGAAGGAAGCAGACTTCCAGGTCCTGGAAGTCCAGAGAGTTCCAAATAAGATGAACCCAAAGAGACACATATCTAGGAATGCTATAAGTAAAATGGTAAAAGTTAAGAATAAAGAGAGAATCCTAAAAGCAGCAAGAGGAAAACAATCTGTTATGTACAAGTTAAACTCCATAAGGCTATAAGCAGATTTTTCAGCAGAAACCTTACAGACCAGAAGGAAGTGGCATGGCATTCAAAGTGCTGAAAGGAAAAAACTTCCAACCAAGAATTCTCTACCTAACAAGGTTACCATTCAGAATTGAAGGTGAGATTAAGAATTTTCAAGCTAAGTAAAAGCTAAAGAAGTTCATCACCTCTAAACTGGCCATAAAGGAAATGTTTAAAAGACTTCTTAATCTGAAAAGAAATGGAACTAATTAATAATAAGAAAATATGTGAAAGGATAAATCTCACTGGAAAAGGTAAATATAAAGGTAGTACATCAAGCACTTACAATGTAAAAATGAATGTTGAAAGACAAAGGTAGTAAAATTAACTAAAATTGTAATAATTAGTTAAGGGAAAAATAAAATAAAAAGATGTAAAATATGTCATCAAAATATAAAATGTTGTGACAGCAGTAAAAGATAAATCTTTGGAATGTGTTCTACCAACTTAAAACAGCCTGCCATTTATATAAGATGTTATCTGTGGACCTCACAGTAACCACAGGGGAAAAGTTATAGCAAATGAACAAAAGAAAATGAGAAAGGAATTCAAACACAACAATAAAGAAAACTAACAAAAAGCAAGGGAAGAGAGAAAGAGAAGAAAGGAAAGGAGAGGAATCACAAAAATAGAAAAAAAATGAAAAACAGCAATAAGGGAATAAATATCAGTGCAGAAAACAATTAAATAGACACTATGAAAAAATAGAAATGATCAATGAAACTAAGATTTGTTTCTGTGAAAAGATACACAAAATGACAAGCCATTAGCTAGACTAACCAAGAAAAGAAGAGAGAAGACTCAAACAAATAAAATCAGAAATGAAAGAAGTTGCAACTGGTACCACAGAAATACAGAGGAACGTGACAGAATGCTACAAGCAATTATATGCCCTCAAAAATGGATAAAGTAGAAGAAATGTGTAAATTTTCATTGTATATTCTTACCCCCTTTTTCATAGATTAATTGACCATAGGTGCATGGGTTTATTTCTGGGCTTTCTAGCCTGTTCTATTGATCTATATTTCTATTTTTGTGTCAGTACCATACTGTTTTGATGACTGTAGCTTTGTAGTATAGTCTGCAGTCAGGGAGCCTGAATCCTCCAGCTCCAATTTTCTTTTTCAACCTAGCTTTGGCTATTTGGGGTCGGCTGTGTCTTCATACAAACTTAAAAAAATTTTGTTCTACTTCTGTGAAAAATGTCATTCATAATTTGATAGGGATTGCATTGAATCTGTAGATTCTTTTGGGTAGTATAGTAATTTTCACAGTATTGATTCTTCCAGTCCAAGAATATTGTATATCTTTCCAACTGTTTGTGTCATCTTTGATTTCTTTAATCAGCATCTTATAGTTTTCAGAGTACTTTTCAGGTTTTTGCCTAGGTTTATTCCTAGGCACATATATAGAATGGAATATTACTCAACCATAAAAAAGTATGAAATACTGCCATTTGTAGCAACATGGGTGGACTTAGAGAGTATCATACTAAGTGAAGCAAGTCTGACAAAGACAAATATCATATAATATCACTTGTATGTGGAATCTAAAAACAATGATACAAATGAACTTATTTACAAAAGAGAAACATACTCACAGACTTAGAAAATAAACATATGATTCCCAAAGGGGAAATGTTGAGGGGATTGATAAATTAGGATTTGGGGATTAACATATACACAATACTACATGTAAAATAGATAACAAACAAGGATCTGCTGTATAGCACAGGGAACACTACTCAATATTTTGTAATAACCTAAGTGGGAAAAGAATCTGGAAGAGAATAGACATATGAATATGTATAACTGAGTCACTTTGCCATACACTTAAGATTGACACAAAATTGTAAATCAACTGTACTCTAATGTAAAATAAAACTTAAACTTAAAAAAGGAAAAAAAAGAATTTGGAAAATTTCTAGAAACACACAATCTTCCAAGGCTGAATCATGAAGAAATAGAAAATATGAATAAACTTATTACTAATAAATAAATTGAAACAGCCACCACAAAGCTTCCCACAAACAAAAGCCCAGAACCAGGAGAGAAAAGTCCAGGACATTGGACCACCAGAGACCTCCCAGCCACACATAATATCAATCAGCAAGAGCTCTCCCAATGATCTCCAACTCAACAATAAGACCCAGCTACACCCAAGAGCCAGCAAGCTCCACTGCTGGATACCCCACACCAAACAACTAGCAAGACAGGAATACAACACCGCCCATTAGCAGAGAGAATGCCTAAAGTCTTACCATGCTCACAAACACCACAAAACACACCAACGGATGTGGCCCTGCCCACCAGAAAGATAAGATCCAGCCCCACCCACCAGAACACAGGCACCAGTCCCCTCAACCAGGAAACCTACATAAGCCACTTGAACCAACCACACCCATTGGTAGCAGACACCAAAAATAATGGGAACTAAGAACCTGCAGTCTGCGAAAATTAGACCCCAAACGTGGTAAGTTAAACAAAATGAGAACATAGAGAAATATGCAGCAGATGAAGGAGCAAGGTAAAAACCCTCCAGACGAAACAAATGAAGAAGAAAGAGGCAGTCTACCTGAAAAAGAATTTGGAGTAATGATGATCTAAAATCGTGGAAATAGAATGGAGAAAATACAAGAAAGTTTTAGCAAGGACCTAGAAGAAGTAAAGAGCAAACAAACAATGATGAACAACACAATAAATGAAATTAAAATTACTCTAGAAGGAATCAGTGGCAGAATAACTGAAGCAGAAGAACAGAGAAGTGACCTGGATGAAAAAGTAGTGGAAATAACTGCCACAGAGCAGAATAAAGAAAAAGAATGAAAAGAATTGAGGAGTCTCAGAGACCTCTGGGACAACATTAAACACACCAACATTCACGCTCCTTAAAACCATACACAGAAATATACTCAAAATGTATTAAAAGCCTAAATGTAAGGCCAGACACTATAAAACTCTTAGAGGAAAACATACGCAGAACACTCTATGACATAAATCACAGCAAGGTCTTTTTGACCCACCTCCTAGAGAAATGGAAATGAAAACAAAATAAACAAATGAGACCTAATGAAACTTAAAAGCTTTTGCACAGCAAAGGAAACCATAAACAAGATGAAAATACAATCCTCAGAATAGGAGAAACTATTTGCAAGTGAAGCAACTGACAAAGGATTAATCTCCAAATTATACAAGCAGTTCATCATCTCAATATCAGAAACACAAACAATGCAATCCAAAAATCGGTGGAAGACCTAAGTAGACATTTCTCCAAAGAAGATATACAGATTGCCAACAAACACAGGGAAGGATGCTCAACATCACTAATCATTAGAGAAATGCAAATCAAAACCACAATGATGTATCACCTCACACCAGTCAGAATGGCCATCATCAAACAATCTAGAAACAATAAATGCTGGAGAGAGTGTGGAGAAGAGGAACCCTCCTGCACCGTTGCTGGGAATGTATTTTGATATAGCCACTATGGACAAAGATATGGAGGTTCCTTAAAAAACTAAAAAAAGAACTACCATATGACCCAGCAATCCCACTACTGGACATATACCCTGAGAAAACCATAATTCAAAAAGAGTCATGTACCACAACATTCATCGCAGCACTAATTATAGTATCCAGGACATGGAAGCAACTTAAGTGTTCATCGACAGATGAATGGATAAAGAAGATGTGGCACATAGACACAATGGAATATTACTCAGCCATAAAAAGAATTGAAATTACTCAGTGGAATATTACTCAGCCATATATACAGTTATTTGTAGTGAGGTGGGTGGATCTACAGTCTGTCATACAGAGGGAAGTAAGTCAGAAAGAGAAAAACAAATACCGTATGCTAACACATATACATGGAATTTAAGAAAACGGTACTGGAGAACCTAGTGGCAGGGCAGTAATAAAGACACACATGTAGAGAATGGACTTTAGGACATGGGTAGGGGGTAGTGTAAGCTGGGACAAAGTGAGAGATCAGCTCAGTGCTAATCTCACTCTCTCTATATATATACACTACCCAATGTAAAATAGATAGCTAGTGGGAAGCAGCTACATAGCACAGGGAGATCAGCTCAGTGTTTTATGGCCACCTAGAGGGGTGGGATAGGGAGGGTGAGAGAGGGACACAAGAGGGAGAGGATATGGGGATATATGTATACTTATAGCTGATTCACATTGTTATACTGCAGAAACAAACACAACATTTTAAAGCAATTATACTCCAATAAAGATGTTAAAAAAAGTAAATAAATAAAATAAAACGACCAACAGGTAACTTAAAATCAAAAAATACCACAATGAGGTATCACCTCACACCAGTCAGAATGGTCACCATCAAAAAATCTACAATCAATAAATGCTGGAGAGGGTGTGGAGAAAGGGTACCCTCTTGCACTCTTGATGGGAATGTAAACTGGTACAGCCACTATGGGGAATAGTATGGAGGTTCCTTAAAAATCTAAAATTAGAACTACCATATGGCCCAGGAATCCCACTACTGGGCATATACCAAGAGAAAACCATAATTCAAAAAGAGACATGTACCACAATGTTAACTGCAGCACTAGTTACAATAGCCAGGACATGGAAGAAACCTAAGTGTCCATCGACAGATGAATGGATAAGGAAGATGTGGCACATATATAGAGTGGAATATTACTCAGCCATAAAAGGAAACAAAATTGAGTTATTTGTAGTGAGGTGAATGGACCTAGAGTCTGTCACACAGAGTGAAGTAAGTCAGAAAGAGAAAAACAAATACCATATGCTAACACATATATATGGAATTAAAAAAAAAAATGGTTCTGAACTACCTAGGGACAGGTGAGGAATAAAGATGCAGATGTAGAGAATAGATCTGAGGATATGGGGAGGGGGAAGGGTAAGCTGGGATGAAGTGAGAGAGTGGCATGGATGTATATACACTACCAAATGTAAAATAAATAGCTAGTGGGAAGCAGCCACATAGCACAGGCAGATCAGCTCAGTGTTTTGTGACCACTAGAAGGGTAGGATAGGGAGGGTGGGAGGAAGAGGCAAGAGGGAGGAGATACGGGGATATATGTATATGTATAGCTGATTCATTTTTTTAGAAAGCAGAAACTAACACACCATTGTAAAGCAATTATACTCCAATAAAGATGTTAAGAAAAAAAAGATACCAAAAAATTTGAGATAGTCCATGCTCATTAATTTTAAGACTTAATATTGTTAAAATATACATAGTAGACAAAGAAATCTACAAACTCAATGCATTTCCTATCAAAATGTCAATGGTATGTTTCACAGAACTAGAACAAATAATTCTAAAATTTGTTTGAAACTACAAAAGTCCTTGAAAAGCGAAAAGAATCTTGAGGAAGAAGAACAAAGATGGAATTATCATACTCCCTGTTTTCAAATTATATGACAAAGCTATAGTACTCCAAACAGTGTGGCACTGGCCCAAAAACAGAAGCATAGATCAATGGTACAGAATTGAGAACCCAGAAATAAACCCACACATATATGAAAAACTAATATACAGCAAAGAAGCAAAGAACATACAATGGCAAAAGTAAAAGACAGTCTCTTCAATAAAAGCAGTTGGGAAAAGTAAATAGCCACATGCAAAAGAAAGAAACTAGACAACTATCTTATACTATATACAAAAATTAACTCAAAATGGATCAAAGACTTGAATTTCCGGCCTGAAACTGTAAAATTCCTAGAAAAAAACACAGGCAGTATGCTCTTTGACATCAGTCTTACCAAAGTTTTTGCAGATCTGACTCCAAAGGCAAGAGAAACAAAAGCAAAAATAAACAAATGGGACTACATCAAACTAAAAAGTTTCTTCACAGCAAAGGAAACCATCCTCAAAATGAAAAGGAAACCTACTGAATAAGAGAAGATATTTACAAATCGTATATCCACGAAAGGGGTTAATATTCAAAATATAAAAAGAACTCATACAACTGAACAACAACAAACAAAAATCTCATTAAAAAATGGACAGAGGATCTGAATAGATATTGTTCCTAAAAAGACATAAAAGTGGCCCATACGCACATGAAAAAATGTTCAGCATCACTAATTATCAGAGAAATGCAAATCAAAACCACAATGAGATATCACCTCACACCTTATAGAGGGCTCTTATGGAAAAGACAAAGAATAACAAACGTTGGAGTGGATGTGAATAAAAGGGGAACCTTGTACCCTGATTGTAGTATTATAAATTTTGCAGTCACTATGGAAGACAGTATGGAGTTTCCTCAAAAAATTAAGAATAGAACTACCATATGATCCAGGTATTCCGCATTTGGGTATTTATCCATAGAACATAAAAATACTAATTTGAGAAGATATGGGCATCCCTATCTTCATTACAGCATTTTTAAAACATCCAAGGTATGGAAACAACCTAAGTGTCCATGGATGGATAAATGAATAAAGAACATATGGTACATATATACAATGGACGAGTACTAGCCATAAAAAGAATGAAATTCTGACATTTGTGAAAAATGGATGGAACTTGAGGGTTCCATTGACGAAGTGAAATTAGTCAAATGGAGAAAGACAAATACCACAGATTTTACTATATGTGAAATCTAAAAACAAAAACAAAACAAACAAGTGAACAAACCAAAAAAAAAAAAATCCTCAAAGTTACAGAGATTAGATTGGTGGCCATTAAAGGGGAAGGGGGTTTGGAGGGGGCAAAATGGGTGAAGGGGATCAACTGTATGGTGACTCGATTTGTGGTGATCACTCTGTAGTATATACAGATGTTGCACTATAATACTGCACATATGAAACATGTAATTAAAAATTCAATTAATTTTTGTGTTGATTTTATACCCTGTGACATTATTGAACTCATGTATTAGTGTAGTAATTTGAAAAATTCAGTTTACTTATTCAGATTTTCATTTATATTTAGTTCTTTTCTATAACTTAAATTTATTTGCTGAGATTTTCTAATGTTTAAATTTGTTTCAAGAGGACTTGTAACTGATGTTGAAGCATCTTTTTCTAGTTATTGAGATATAATTGACATATCGATTGTATAAGTTTAAGACCCACAAGGCGTTGATTTGATAAACTTGCGATATGATTAATATTGTAGTGTTAGCCTACACCTCCATCAAGTCACATAATTTTCATTTCTTTTTTTGTGCTGAGAACTTTAAAGAACAACTCTCTTAGTAACTTTGAAGTATATAATAGAGTATCGTTAACTATAATCACAATATTGTGCATTAGTCATCATCTAACTGGAAGTTTGTACCTTTTAACCAACATCTCCCCATTCCCCACCTCCCATCCCCTGAATCACTGGTAACCACCATTCTATTCTGTTTCTATGAGTTTGGCTTTTTAAAAATTCCACATATAAGTAATAAGAAACAATATTTGTCTTTGTCTGGCTTAATTCACTTAGCATAATGTTCTCATGGTCCATTCACGTCACAAATTGCAGGATTTCCTTCTTTCTAATGTCTGCATACTATTCCATGAAATATTTTAATGACAGCTGCTTAAAATTCTCATCAGGTAATTCCAACATGTGCTTTATTTTGGTGTTGACATCTGTTGATTGTCTTTCCTCATTCAAATTATGCTGTTTCTGGTTCTTTTTTGATTATATCCTAAACACTTTAGCTATTATGGAAGGAGACTCTCAATTGTATCTAAATCTTAAATCTAACTAAATCTCTTCAGCAGGCTGTTATTCTATTTAGGTTTAGCTTAGAGGCTTTAGTCTAATTTTGTGAGTGTTAGTTCCATTGACAGTTATGTTTTCTGAGCCCTTGCAATAAGGGCTTTATTCTTCTGGTGCTGTTTAGCCTTAGATCATCCTTAGATTCTACTGGTGCAGTCTGTGAGGGCAGAAGTTGCTTCCCTGGGATATCATCTGTTGCTAGGTGAACTCCCTAGAGTAGGTAGCACAGAAGCCACTGGGCCTGGGTCTCCTTAAGTCACTGAGCGTACATTAAGGAGACATGGAGCTGTGTTGCTCTTGTAGATGTGAGTATATGGGACACTACATTCTACCCCTCTACCCCTAACTTCCCTGTCCTCTTTCCTGGTTGTGGAACAAATGCTGGAATAGCCAGAGGCTTCACTGCTGTGCTGCAGCTTGTGAATCTGACCACCTGAGGTAACCCACTTGTGGAGAAGCAGGTGCTGGCACTTTGCTGCTGCCACTGCAGGAAGATGAGACTACCTAAGAGGACCCAGTTACGGAGTAGGGGCTGAGAGAGTCAGGGCCTTCCTTCCACCACTGCCACTGATGGATCATACCATCCATCGCTTGAGTTTGTACTAAGAGTTTGAGATTCCCCACTGGTTCTATGTTAGGCTTCCCTTTCTCCAGTCCTTTGGCCACGGTGAACATATAACTCCAAAGACAAGTCACATCACCACCATTACAATCTGTGTGATTTTAGGGAGATTGTTGATTCTCACTAAGCTTTAGTTTCAGCATCTACTAAATAGTGGAGTAACAGCTCCTTCTTTATAAGGTCATTATTAGGCTTTGATAAGTGGTTGCATCTAAACTGATTGGCATAGTATTAGGTCCCTAACTTTATAATAATAATATGATAATGATATGATTGTTATTGTGACTATTATTTTTTTACTCCCTTAGATCTATCACGATTAAACTTTTCCCAGCCTTGACAAGAATATACTATCTATATAACCTGTTACATGAAATGTACTACAAAAACAAAGGGAATTCATAGAAGTATATAAGACAACTTCTATCCTATATAGTTTAGATTTATTCATACCTTACCTTTTTTTTAAATCTAGATCCACTGTGAATTATTTATACAAAATAAGCAATGGTTTTGGAAATCAGTTAAGAATTAAGCTCAACAGACATTTTTTTTTGTTGTCTCACTGATAAAGTTTAAGAGATGAATCATGATACTATCCATAAAAGGATATCAATTTGCTGATCAAATTAGGTTAGAACTCTCAAATTTCACCAAAATACTAAATTAAGAGAACATACTGAAATATTAAACATTTTAGGTTCCTTTTCATAACATATGTGAACTCTAAATGTACATATTATATATTTCTTTTTCAAAATAGATTTATATGTATAGTCATATATAGATATTATTCATATTTAAACATCAAAGTATTGAGAAAGATTAATAGTTATGTAGGTATGACATGAAGAATATAACAGCCTTTGCCTACTGTAAAGGAATTAGATTTTTTTAGATGTAAAATTGTAGTCACTATTTTCTTTGCTATTTTCTTAGATTTAGAGTTGGCCTAAAGCTTTTGCCCTTGTAGCTGATGTCAGACTGGTCTATCTGAGTCTATTTCTCATTTGGCTACAGCTATGCTTCAGTGCTTTCTTTAAACATTTTCTCTCCTTACCCTGCTTGTGATTAACCCACTTTAGTCCTTGATGGAAAAGGACTCTGTTGTGGTCCTTGTGGCTAGAGCATTTTTTACTTTCTATAAACTTCCATATATTTGTTCCCAATCTACCTTGTGTTTGTTATTCTTGCATATGTCTCATGTCTCATAAAGTTATTGAGCTTACTGATGGCAGGAAGTCACACATATATGTATTTGTCCCTCTCCCCAGTAGACTTACCAGCGGAGAATATCTAACAGTATCTAACATGCACACAAATGGAGTTAAACATTTGTCAATTAAGGGACTATTTCTCCATTCTCATTTGACTTCAAGTGGAAGTTAATAAATAAAATGTAAAATGGTAGCATGGGGAAATTCTGTATAGGGCATAGGCACTGGAGTGTGGAAGATTTGGAGAGGTGCTCATATTTCAGTAGAAAAGTGATTATGATATACTACTTGATTTGAAATCTATCCAAGTTCCCAAGCCACAACCTGGGAATGTACTTCACTCTTCACTCCTCTCTCTCTCTTTCCACTTACAACAACTTACCTTTGGATGTAATAGCCTATAAGTCTCTTAAATCTGGTCCCTCTTCACATTTTATCCTACATCAGAAAAAAAAATGCATAACTCTCTTAAATTTCTTTATTAGCCTCCATCATCTTTTTCCTGAACTTTCTCTAACCCAATAATCTTTAACTATCATACCCACAATGATAACTTAAAATTGAAACGTACTTCCATACCTAAAAAAAAAAAAAAAAAAATCCCATGACTCTCTCTTACTCTTAGGATAAAATCTAAAATTTAACACAGAAATTGCAAAGCTTTCCTTCTGCTTGCTTCTCCAGTTTCATCTTTAACACTAGTTTTGCACTTTATCCTCTAGCCTTCTGGGCTACTATTGCATTTAATGCTTCCAGCATATTATATTTGTTTTTGCCTCTGGGATTTTTCATTTGCTGTTCTTCTTCTATTAACACCCTCTTACTCCTTTGTTTCCCCCTTGCTAATTTCTACTTTGCCTTCAGATTTTAGCTATCCTTAGTTGTGGAAGTTGATGATATTCTACATCTAAGTGCTTCTGAAATATTTGATTCTTTGCTACCATGTCTGCTTTACTCACAGCTGGAGCCCGAGTACCTGACATAATGTTTGTGGAATAGTCAACAACGAATACATGTTGAATTCACATCTCCATTGTTTATAGATTTTCTTTTCTCTTTATTCTGTTGATATCTTCAAACTTATTGCCATGAGATTTGTGCACTAGGCTGTTGGATTCTATGGTAGGAGGTAATGTCTTTACCTTTTCAGTGCCCTGATTTTTTCCCTCTGAAACTAAGATCAGGATAAACTATCTTGAAAAAAAAAAAGGTGAAATTTTAATCAACACTAGCTTCAAATCTTTACACTCCTCATTTACACTCTTTTCTATTGGAACCAGGAGATATTTGCTTTGAAATAAAATATGTAAAAATCTACTATCCTAAAGACTGACTGTATTTTATTAACATAGAAAGTCAGTTTGGAGCTGAATACTTTTGCCTCTTGAACTTCTGAATTATAATTATTATGTATTTTTTTAAATAAGAACACTTTGATCAATTAGAAAAAGAGAAATTATGCACCCTCTTGAAATTATTGCAAATGAACATAATTTAGAAAATATTTAAAGGAGATTAGATTTGCTTCTTCTTTCACTAAATACAATAATGTGATTATATTATGGAGGCTAAGAGAGTAAGACTAGGTCATAGTGAGACATTTTTACCCTTTGAGTTTTAAATTATCATATTATTGCTGCCAAGACGTATTAGGTACATGTAATTTCAATGATCACGTAGTTATTCCAACTAGTAATTACTGTTACTTATGTTATATACATACAAAACATATTTATAAATTTTATATGTATGACAAAAAATATATACGTCACTCATAAGTTAATAAAAATAGAAAAAATATTCTATGCTTTTAAAAATCTGATAGATGAATTCAATTTTTAAAGTGAAATAAGAGTACATACTTTTCCCCTTAGAAGCCTATTTCTTTCAATAATTTCACATAGCATTTATTAAATCAAGATTATTCTTGGAAGCACAAACAAATGAAAACAATTTATTTTTCATCACAGGAACATAACAAAATTTTTTTTCAACTACCTCTTTCATTTTGCCCAGGTATAGACACACATTTCCAGAGGTAATAAATCTAACAAATTCACAGTGATAACATCACACACTGTTTCAGTAAATAAGACAAATACTCATAGTGTTTTATAAACATGGCAGTATAGGTGCTAACCAATGACTAAAAATAATTTTTAGAAATCACAAAGGTAACACCAATATCCCTTTATCAGTAGTATGTTTTTAAAATTACTCTTTTTAGACAAATACTTTTCACAGTTTTTCTTGGATTACTATTGTCTTTGACTTGCCTTTTATCCTACATCAGACTGTGTGATACTTTACAACATTTATTTTTTTATCCCCTTAGCGCCTTGTAAATAATTGGTATTTAGGAAATGATTGCTTAAATTAACGAACACATTATGTTCTTCTGCATGACCAGTGACATACTATATGAATATATCAGTTTAAAATGTGGAAGAGCTTTTATCCATAGTTGAGAAAGCAGCTTACTGGACTGCATGCTAACTAAGCCTGTACACTTGTTTTAATGAGTCCACCAGCACATATGTACTTATGTGGACTTGAAAGCAGATGCTTTGTGGGGTTGTTTGTTTGTTCTGTTTGTTTTTTATGGAAAGGGTTTATAGGTGATTATTTCATCCAAGCAACCTTGACTCTGTAGGATATATTGACTCTGCATTATGGAATAAATTCTGTAAGGGCTGTTCTTTGTATACTTACTTATTGGTCAGCTAGGACTGCTGTAACAAAACGTCAGACTGGGTGGTTTAAACAAAAAAACTTTATTTTTTCAAAGTTCTAGAGGCTAGAAGTCCAAAATCAAGGTGCCAGTAACTTCAGTTTCTTTGAGGACTCTCTTTCTGGCTTGTAGATACCAAGATGCCTTGTCCCGTTGTCCTCAGGTGGTCTCTTCTCTTGCACATATGGAAAGCGTGATCTCTGGTGTCTCTTCCTTTTCTAATGAGATTACCAGTCTTCTTGGATTAAGGCCCCACCATTATTAGCTAATTTAAACTTTGTTACCTCCTTATAGGCCCTCTCTCCAGGTAGAGTTACACTGGAACTTGGACATCAACATATGAATATTTCAGGACACAATTCAATCCATTATAAGTTATTTCACTAATACAGATCTAAAAGGTATTTCACAGAGTTATTCAAGCAAGAAGTTTACTTTAAACCGTTTTTTAGAAAGATGTCAGTGAGTGACTTCCCTGGTGGTCCAGTGGGTAAGACTCTGTGCTCCCAGTGCAGGGGGTCCGCATTTGACCCCTGGTTGGAGAACTAGATCCCACATGCATGCATGCCGCAACAAAGATCCCTTGTGTTGCAACTAAGACCTGGCACAGCTAAAATAAATTAAAAATAAAAAATATCAGTGAGTACTTTAAAAAGAGAAAGAGAAAATATTGGTATATACTAATGAAATTTGGTATCTACGTCAAATATATGTGCACATATGCATTTTTAGATATAATTATATGCTAAAATACTTTTTAGTTTTGTTATTTCTTTAAGTGAAAGCTCAATTTTTTCCAGCTCTTCCTAATCCATCTTGAGAATCTCTTTTTTTAAAAAATTTTTTAACATCTTTATTAGAGTATAATTGCTTTACAATGGTGTGTCAGTTTTTGCTTCATAACAAAGTGAATCAGTTACATATGTCCCCATATCTCTTCCCTCTTGCATCTCTCTCCCTCCTACCCTCCCTATCCCACCCCTCTAGGTGGTCACAAAGCACCGAGCCGATCTCCCTGTGCTATGCAGCTGCTTCCCACTAGGTATCTGTTTTACATTTGGTAGTGTATATATGTCCATGCCACTCTCTCATTTTGTCCCAGCTTACCCTTCCCCCTCCCCGTATCCTCAAGTCCATTCTCTAGTAGGTCTGCA
>RJWK010038557.1:0-20751 GCA_004363435.1 Platanista minor | reverse complement strand
GTACCACAATGTTCATTGCAGCTCTATTTACAATAACCAGGACATGGAAGCAACCTAAGTGTCCATTGACAGATGTATGGATAAAGAAAATGTGGCACATATATACAATGGCATGTTACTCAGCCATAAGAAGAAATGAAATTGAGTTATTTGTAGTGAGGTGGATGGACCTACAGTCTGGCATACAGAACAAAGTAAGTCAGAAAGAGAATAACAAATTTCGTATGCTAACAGATTTATATGGTATCTAAAAAAAAATGGTTCTGATGAACCTAGGGGCAGGACAGGAATAAAGACACAGGCATACAGAATGAACTTGAGGACAAGGAGAGGGGGATGGGTAAGCTGGGACGATGTGAGAGAGTGGCATGGACTTATATATACTAGCAAATGTAAAATAGGTAGTGGGAAGCAGCTGCATAGCACAGGGAGATCAGCTCGGTGCTTTGTGACCACCTAGAGGGGTGGGATAAGGAGGGTGGGAGGGAGGGAGATGCAAGAGGAAGGGGATATGGTGATATATGTATATGTATAGCTGATTCACTTTGTTATAGAGCAGAAACTAACATACCATTTTAAAGCAATTATACTCCAATAAAGATGTTTTAAAAAATATATTGTTTTCAAAAAGAAAGAAAAGGAAATTTTCTTTTAATATTTCCTCATATTATTTAATTTTGACATTCATGTTCATTTTGGTTATTTTTCTGTTATTTTTAGTTGCTTCACATTTGCCCCCCCATAGCACCTGCTTGCTTGAGTGTGGTGTTCAAAAGTCTGTTGTGAGGTGGCAGAACATTAACAATATTCATCTGTCTCAGCTTAAAAAATATGAGAGGAAAGGAGCCAAGAATCTGAGAGAGGATGATGTGTCAAGGCCAGTTTAGTTACCCCAGGAATGTTATTTTTAAAATTTTTTCCATAATTCTTATGTGCTAAGAATTATTATCCTCATTTTATAGACAATGATATTGAGGCTCAGGGCGGTTACACATTTGCCTGTATCTGTACTTGTTCCCAGGTTCATCTAACTCTAATGAGCTGTATACTTTTACTAGTACACTTTGATGCCTCTTTATTTCAAATTTTCCATCCTCTAATATGCAAAGAGAAAGTTGTAAAAAAAATCTTTTAAATATAAAAATAGATAGGGGCCACATGTCAAAGACTAATTTCATTAATTAATTAGGAAACCAAAAATAAATAAATAAATAAGAGAGCTGGTTACAGGAGTATTTAAAAAGCACAGTTTTGTGTGGTCAGTAAGGAAAGAAATACCAATCTAAGATTGTTAAATTAGATACAAAACTGGTTATTTTCCTACTAGGGAATAAAATGATAACTTTTGAAGTTATCTTTCCTACCAGTCCTCCACCCCAAAAATCATACCTCATAAGTTTTTTTTCTTTTCCTCTGCAGATTAAGCTCTAATGTATAGGCATATAAAACACCTGGGGTTTTGTTAGTAAAACAGAACTACAACCTACAAGATAGTTAGGTGAGAGTAAAACAGGTTTATTAACAAGTAATCTAGCATGATATTAAAAAATCAAAGACAGCATTTATCTTAATTTCTCATTTTGAAATATTATTTTACAGAATATAGTGATTTGAGAGTGTGGGCTCTGAAGCAGACTGCTTTGGTTCAAACGCTGTGTCCTTCCAGTAGCTCTGTGTTGTTAAGCAACTTACTTAAATTCTCTGTGCCTTTATTTCCTAACCTTTAAAATGAGGAAAATAATAATGGAGTTTACATTATAGAGTATTATGGGGATTCAGGAAGGCTTGCGCATGGCAAATACCTTAACCAGTCATGGTTGATAATTCAAGGTTGAGTTCATTTTGGTTTTTTTCATTGTAGCCATGAAGTGAAGTTGCAGCAATCATAACTTTGGGGGTAGGTAGTTACTTTGTTTTATTTATCATCTTCACTTGTTTCCAGACATTCTTTCATTACCTTGTTTTTATTTCTCTATGTCAACACCACCTTGCACTTAACGCTATTAAATTTTATGAACTGTGTTTCCAGTTGGTTAAATTTGTATGTAGTTATGTTCATGTCAGATAGTCTATCAGCAAGTGTGATTAATGTGATATCTACAAATGCGATAAGCATATTCATGATTCCAGGACCAGGTCATCAATCAAGGATTACTTAAGATTGGTTTCAGAACCAATGCACTAACATAAGGTAAAGTTCCTTGAATTTCATATTAAAATGTGCCATATATTGTGTTTATAACTAAGACATTTTTGTAGTTTTTTTATTGACCTTAAAACTATAAAATTACTTCATCTGAAGTGTGTACTTTAAAAATCTGGATGACTCAGTGCTTTTTTTTCTTTTTCATTTTACTTGCCTTTTCCAACTTGTTGTCTTTTAAGGAGTAGAAACTAAACAGCAGACTTCACATTTGGATACAAAAGGATATGTCATCAGTACCAAAGATAGTTAATTACATACAAATAGTCTTACAAATGTGATGGCTAGCACTCCCTTAAAATTCCAAGATATTACTACACACTGAATAATTTAAATTAGAAATGCAAACCAAATGCTAAAGGTAGCATTTGGCAATGTTCTTGATTAGACTATCTGCATGTAGTATTTGTTTATGCAGCAAACTGAAGTGCCCTCCCTGGTTGTTTTGCTATTTGAAGAATCTCATAGAATCTCAAGTACCTGTTGTCACTGAGGCAAAAACTAATTTGCTTCCCATTATAATATCTGCCTTTCCAGTCGTGTATTTAATTGTGGTGACGTCTTGGGAGTAGTTTCTGACTTTTATACAAGGAAAAATGAGAGTAGAGTTGTTACTTTTGACAGCTTACAGATAAAAAAAAAGATGGAAAATAAGTTGAAGGCGGAATTAAACTCAAACTATAAAAGCCTTAATTAGTGGAAGCATAATTACAGGGAACTATTGTAGAATAAAATCTGAATTGTATTAAAATATTTTTTCAACTGACTTGAAGATGGAAAAAGCATGCTTTTACACTGTAAGCAATTTCTCTAAATTACTGCCCATCATTGAATTTCATAGATTAAAACTGAGTGCTAAAATAAAAGCTTTTTGCTACCATTCTTTTTGTTTAGTTCAGTTTGGAATGATTTCCTAAGGCATTTTTAGAGCAGTAATATTCTTTCTTCCTGTTGTGTGTGGTGAAACTGTCCAATCATTTTCAAGGCCAGGGATAGCAATGATTATTAAAAAGTATAGATACTACAAAACTCCCTCCTTAAGAAGTCATTCACTCATTTGATCAATAACTGAGCAATTATTATATACATTCACAGAACAGAATAGGCACTCAGCACCACTCTTGGTATAATCAAGGATGCTTAGAAGAGCTAAAAATGATGCTTAGATTTTTTTTTTTTTTTAATCTCTCTTTCTTTGTTCCCAGTCTGCAAATAGTCATGAACAGGCAGGGACATGACCATAAAAGAATGAGTAGTGAATGAAAGAGAGCTAAATTGTGAGTTATTATTAGTGTACAATTTTAAACACAAATATCCATATATTTAATTATTCTTAATATAATAATTAATTAAGCTTGATTCTTAAAAAATTTTATCATGTTAGCTTCCAGAGTTCCTTGTCTGCAGTTGAACTTGCTAGATTTTTAGTTTTCTTAAGACAGTGAAAAAATATGTATTTATATCTATTTACACATATACACATGCATACATGTATATGTATATATATTATTTTGCCAGGTAGTAATTAAAAAAAAAAGAACCTACAACTCTCTGTTCTCTCCATTATTTTACAAAATAAATGTATTTTTAAAATTTAGGAAGGACATCATTGCAAATGAAGGGAGAGTCCTTGTGTTACTGAACTCAAGTCCAGCTGCTTGCCACTCAAAAATCAATGCGCGAGAGGCAGTTGTTGGTAGAAAAGAAAGTTGCTTTTAGTCAGAATGCCAGCAATCTGGGGAGATGGTGAACTCAGTGTCTGCAAAAAACTAAATCCAAAGAAGAGTCTGCTCGGCCATGAAAGTTTTTAAAAGGCAAAAGGGAAGTATTCTCAATTAATCATTGAGAAAGGGGGTCAGAGTCATTGCCATCCACTACCACGTGGAGGCTTGTCGACTCCTTGTGATCTTTCTTCAGATGCTATCTCATTCACACAGTTTGTTCCCAAGATTACTGAATGGGAAGCTATGGAAGAGATCTGGTCATCTGTTAGTTACTTATTCTTCATTTCTACCTCTTTGATCTGCAGAAGGAATCAACAGGTTAGGCAAAGTACAGTGTGATCAAAAGATTTGATAGGTGTGCTAGGACTAGAGATGAGTAGAGCATGGGGACACCTGATTTAAAGTAAGTTACAGTATAGCTTTGCTAAATTGACAAAAAAGGGGGTTTCTTGCTGAGGGCAGTTTCGTGCAAAGAGCTGCTTACACTTGCAAGGGGGAAAAAATGAGTTGGCAATCTGAATAAGTCATGCACTGACTATATTATACTTTCTGACAATTTTTTTTTTTTTTTTTTTGGTCATTTGTCATGGATTGGTCAAAATTCCATTACTGACTAAGGTTTAGGAATGACTGGACCAGAGGTTAAAATATTATGTACAGGCCTTTCACAATGTAGCCTCAACTTACGTTTTACTCTTATCTTCTGAAAATTTTACCCATGAATTCTAAGCTTCAGCTGTGCTGAACCACATTGTTGCACCCCAAAATAGTACTTGCTTTGGAATGCACGAACTTGAGATGTGATCCCGCAGTGAGCTACTTCACTTCTCTGAGCCTCAGTGTTCTCAAATAAGAGGCAGGACATGATCATAAGATCATACTTTGTTCTCAGCCTCCACTAGTTAGCAGTGTGCTTTTTGGGAAAATCGCTTAGCCTCAGTATACTTCATTTGATCATCTATACCATGAGAACAATAACATTACCTCCCCACTGAACTATGTCGATTAAATGCATTAACACAGGAAGCTTCAAATGTGTAAGCACACTTATCAGTTTTCTATTGCTGTGTAACAAACCACCCCCAAATTTAATAGTTTAAAGCAACAATGATTTAACACTTTTCAAGATGCTGAGGTTGGCTGGGCACTTTTTCTTTACTGCATGTGTCATCTGATCTGGGTTAGCTCATGCAGTTGCACTCAGCTGGTGGATGAGCTGAGCTGGAAGGTCCCAGAAGCCCTCTCTCGTGTCTCGGGTGTTGGTACTGACAGTCAGATGGCTTTCCTGACTCTTCTCCATACGGCCTCTCTTCCGTATTGCCTATCCCTCATGTGATGTCTTATCCTCCATTGCTTTTTCACATGATCTCTCTCTCTAGCAAGATATCTGGGACTTCTAAACAGCATGGCAGCTGGGTTCCAAGACAGTAAAAGCAGAAAGATCCAAACATTATAAGGACTAAGCCTGACCTGGCACAGCTTTACTTCTGTTGCATTTGATCAGTCAATGCAAGTCACTGAGGAAAAGGGAAATAGACTTGGCCTCTTGATAAGAGGAATGTCATGCTCATACAAGGATGGGAGAAAATGTGGGCAGCCATATATGCAGACAAAATAGCATGCAATAAAGTTTAGTTATGATTATTTTATTAAATGGAGTTAATGCTCTCAAATTGTTATGAGGATAAAATGAAAAATGAAAAATTTTAAAGATACAAGGCACAACCTCTGTTGTCATTGACATCATTACTAACAACTGTCACTTGTACAAGATTCTCACCCCGACTGTATTTTTGGAAGTTCTGGTGGCTGAGATTCTGCTGTAGCTGAATTATTCCAGCACATGATTTCCAGGCCTTGGGCACTGTAGCAACAAGAGACCACTTCTACTCCTTTCCTGCCTGGCCCCTCAGAACGTTCCAAGCCTCAGGCTGTCCTGAATCTCTTTCTGCCAGTTGGTTGGTAGAGAGAGAGGTGTAGGTGGGGTACTTGTTTCTAGAAAAGTGGTTTTATGAAATAATGTCTCCCATAGAAACAAAAACGTTGATTATGTTCTCTAGAACATGAAACATGTTTTCTGGCATTTATGGGCTGCTTTCATAAGTTAAACTCTCTAGGTTTTTTTTTCTTTTTTTGGCCTTGGAAAGATGAATTTTTAAAACTAAGCTGTTTCTGAAATGGTACCTACAAGAGTCAAGGAGGTGGGCTTTCACACCTAATTTTATGGAGAACTAATGTGAAAAAATAGTTAAGTATCATTTGCAGTTTACAATTCACTGTTATACAAAAAGACTAAACCACTAAACCATTTACAAGGTCTCCATTTCCTGCCAGTCCCTTATCTTTTTACACTCTTACCTTCCATACCAAACCTCTTTTCCGCTGTTAATGTTCACTCAATTTAAAATGAACAAAATTCAAATTATAGCATAATTTAGGTAATAACTGAACTGCTGAGGTTTTCATATGCCAGTATTTAACTTCATAAAGTAATAGGTTTAAGAAACACCCTGCAGAGATGTGAGAAAATACATTCTTCTGGGATTTTTGCAATTAGGACAAACATGTCTAGAATTATACAAATTTCACACCTCTCCACATCCAGGGAGTAGGTTTTCATCACCATGAACACCAGTTCCCTTTGGTGACTAATACTAAAATTCCCATATGAATACTAAAATAATAAATTGTTATTAGTCTTCCAAAGGTTTAGAAAGTTGAAAGTTGCTATAGCAACTTTGATCATTTAACCATATTTTAAAATATAAAAGAACAATTTATACTCAACTTTACCCTGTGTTTTTTATTTGGACTCTCAAGACTCATTTCAAGTAAAACTTGAATTTTAGAGCATAGCCATGTTTCAACAAATATTATAAGGGACGATAATTTGGTCCCCTTAACTACCTCCACAGCCAGTGTAGGTTGTAGTAAAACAAATGATTAAGAAAGTCTCCAATTTTATCATGGCACCTTAATTATATTATATAAATATGGATAATGTTAAATTCAATTTAAAAATTGTTTAAGTATTTTCATAAGCACTATTATTATTATAGATGTTGATAGAGTTATGTCAAGTAACACATACATAATTTTAAAGGAACGAATTTTTTTGTTCCTTAAAATATACTACTGCTTTGGGACCAGCCAGGGTACCCTTAGCCCATATTATAATGTTCCTGTCCTGTCATGCAGGTGTAACACAAATTGCATGCTCTTAATGACAAACACACAGTGTACATCATATTGTCACTTGAAGAGCCTAGGCTAATACTATTGCCTCTTCAAAGGAAATTATTCAATACCATCTTAGCATGAATCTAGAAGGTTCTTTGGAGACATAGTCTTATTGAGGATGCCTTGAATGTAATCAGGCATATAAACGTATTTGCATTTTTGGATTTGATCAAATTATAGTAACAGCAACAGGTTACAATTGTCACTTAGGTTTCTTTAGTCTGACCTTGCCTTTGGAAAGGAAGCAGAATGTTCCATCAGTTCAGAAACCAGTATCGGTTCTAAGGGTGAGGACTTAGTATCACTGCTTCAGGTGCACCACCTCCCCAGACCCTTTACTTCACACACAGCTTCGTTCTACTATAGGACATTCTCATGGCATTCTTATTGTTTCTCTAACATCCACCTTCCTTCCTTCTGTCCTAATTCTTGTGCACTGATCATAAGTCAGTCAGTCAGCCTCTCCCTCTCTCTCTCTTTTATCCTGCCTTCATTTTTTCAAAGACAAAACATGATTTCAATTATGCTGCTATGAATAAAAGTACTATGAGTTATATCCCTGTATTCAGATATAATGAAATCATAGGAATTTTACCCACATAATTTATTTTTACATTTTAATTTTTAACTGTAAAAAGAATAAAATATTGAGAAGATTAGAAAAGTGATCTAAAGCTCATCATCCTAGGCAACTAGTATATTTTTGAGTGACCCTATTAATCTTTTGTGTGTGTGTGCGGACAGACCTCACTTTGCATGGTAGTGTGGGACCACAAACATGGCCATTCAAGCTAAATCATACATAGCAATCTTAATGATCAATGGGAAAATTTATAAATGTTCCACAATCTATAACATTTTTATCAAAATATTCTAAAATCTCCTACTATTAATTATAAATGCATGCAGAAATTAATGAAACATATATGTGTTCAGTAAACTGTAATTTAAAGTATTAAAAATATTGAGAATTAAAGTGTTTATTTCTTTGTAAAACTTACCAAAACACACAGATGGTCTTGGTGGTATTATTTAAAAGAGCCAAAATTTGGAAACAACCTAAATGTCCAGCAACTGGTGAATGGATAGACAAATGTGGTATATCCACACAGTAGAACATTATTTAGGAATAAAAAAGAATGAATTACAGATACATGCTGTAATATATGGATAAACCTCAAAACCATTATGCTAAGTGGAGAAGGCAAACACAAGGGATCACATACTGTATGGTTTTATTTATACAAAATATCCAGCAAAGAAAAATCTATAGAGACAGAAAGAAGATTATTGGTTGCCTAGGGTGGAGGTTGAGGGGAACAGGATTAACAGTAAATGAACATGAAGGACTTTATTGGGATGAGGGGGAATGTTCTTAAATTTCTAAATGGTGATAGTTCCACAAATTGGGAAATTTACTTAAAAAAAAGTCATTGAATTGTACACTTGGAATGAGCAAATTATATGATATGTAAAATATGCCTCAATAAATTGGTATATATAAAAGTGATATTAAGCACAGTTTGAATAGCGATTGCTTTCTTACCCATATAACTCATATATGGAGTAATCATCTTTTCTATCCCTTGGTAAATTGTCGTTCTACATTCTAAGTCTGAATCAGCTTCCAGGATTTTATCCATTGCACTGTCAGTATTGTGAAATATTTCTGATCATTCACTTAATGTGAAGGGTTTTTTGGGGGGCAGGGGGAGGGCGGTGGTTGCTAGCAACATATTCTCTAGGCCGCCTTGATCCTTTTCATTACAAGCACTTTCCTCATTTATGTCACTTTCTTTTTATTAAGTTCCTTTTGCTGTGTATCTGGGGTGTCTCAAATGGCCACAGTGGCAACATTCCCACGCTCAGCCCTTTTTTCTATAACTTCATTACATTTGACTAGAATTTTACTTCCAGCATTATCTGTCTTTGTTTCTGTGCTGCATTTTCATCTTTATTGACCAACTTCACCTTTCCATACTGATTTTTGAAAAATGCACATGGATTTATCACAGGAAGACACCACAACCATATGCTTTGCTACCTGTGTTGAATGAACAACAGATGTGCATTGACCAATCACCAACAGAGTTTTGAAGAAGTGATATGGTTGGTTACTGATCACAATGAGCATCTGGTTTTTTGTGTGTAGTGATTTGTAAACTGAACAGATAGCAGTGGAGTTTTTACTTAATGCAGTAATTCACTGCTAATATTCTGTAGTAACTGAAATTTGACCTGTGGTTTTGGGGAACTGGTATCATTTAACTAAATTATGGTAACTGAAGTATATTTATATTGAGACTGTGTGTGTGTGTGTGTGTGTGTGTGTGTGTGCGTGCGCACATGTGCATATGTGATCAGTTTCATATAATATGTTGTCAGTTGTAGAATGCATTCAGACCCAAGTAACCAAAGCCTGAGAAAGAGTGATTTAAACATATTAGTTTTGTTTTTTTTTTTTTCACATAAAAATGAAGTCCAGGATAGAGAGTGATCATGTATCCAGGCTCCTTCTCTTTCCAGTCCACTATCCTTCCCAGGTAACATTTTATTCTCAGACGTTGTCTCACGGCTTCAAGATGGCTGCTCTGTGTGTAGCATGGATTAGGTAGGAAGAAAGGGAAAGGTCCAGGGCCAAGTATATACAAACAGATTCTGTCCCTTTTTAAATGAGCTTCCCTGGAAGATCCTCCCACTGACTTCCACTTACATCTCAATAGCCAGAAATGTGTCACATGACCAGCTTTGGCTGCACAGCAGTCTAGCAGATGTTTATTTATTTTCAATCTAGGTATCTGGTTACTCTTTAGAAACTGGAATTCTATTAAGAAGAGGAAGGTAGAATGGATATTGAATAGGTAACTAACAATACATAAGTATTTTACAATTTCACTTTGTTATATCATTAAGGATTTTACACAATTTAGCTGTTTTTAAAAGCAATGTGCTGGAATATTATATAATATTCCATTAATCATTAATAACATCTATTTTTATTTTATTGAGTACCTCCCTTATTTATGGTTGATTTTCCCCTTTATTTGGAGATTTTCCTTAATTACAGCTCAAAGGATATTAATATTTTATGATCTTAAAATTGTCAATTTTGAAAAATCATTATTTATTAAATTGTATCAATACAAGGGAGAAAATGTAGGAAAATGTCCCTCTCAAAATTCATATCTACCTTTTCTTACTCCTTTGATTAAAATAATTTTCTTCAAATATCAATAATCATTTAAGATAAAAAAATATCATTTTAATCCTTTTTTATTTTGTTGTCTTTATTTGCTAGAACTTGGAAAGATTCCTTTTATACTATTTTCCTAGGCAAATATACATTAATTTACATTTATGATACAATAAATGGGCTAAGCCAGGGCTTAATACTAATAATTATCCTTGTTTTCATGGATTTTATGGATGCCACATAAAATGAACCTTTTTTCATACAAATTTTACTATACACAGTTTCCAAGAATGGAGGGGTGAGTAGAAATTTTTTGTACACTGTGGCCCCTAAATGTAAGCCAAGTGTTGCATTTTATGGTCACTTTATGGATATGAAATTGTAGTCTGTTCCTGCATGGAGGAAACACTAAGCATGTAGACCCTATCAAGAGACAGCTCTGTTTAAAACAAACCATGTAGACAAACACTTCTGAGTGATTTAGGACATCTTCCAAGTTAACTTTTTGTTTTTAGTTCATTTTCGCGTTCATCATTGACTTTATAGCCTAATCCCATGTAAGATACAACTGCCCTGAAAAGTATTTTGCATTACATACAGCTAATTTCTTTTAAAAACTGTGTTAGGAAATTTCTGTGTTAGCTTAGATCCTTCTCTCAATGTGATTGATGGCTACTTGCTGAGTGTTGATGATAGTTGAAATCATCAACAAAATAATGCAAAATAATGACGAGGGAAAAATCTTAAGAATCCAATATGATTGGCAATCTTGGAATCTAAGACTCATTTATATTTCCCCTTAAAATATGAGACCCTTTGCCAATTGTACTTTCTTAGATTAAAATAATGACAAATTTCAGTTTGCTGCCTGGGCATCCCCTAAGAATGCACTGACAGACAAGACCCACTGACTGTGGTTCAGGTAGCTAGATACATAACAGAGAGCTGTGAGGGATAGCCATCAAAAATGCTGAGTAATTGTATAAATTAGATAAATATGCAGCAATAATTAAGCTGACTCAATCGCAAAAGGAAACCACTTATTAGATTTAATAGAGAGAAACTAGGGCAGATCTTATTTTTCTTTGCTAAATGATTTTTAACTGTTTATGAAGGGCTTTTGAGGGTTCTCCCCAGGTGAACAGAATCAGACTGGTGATTTTTAAGCAAATATGCTCATTTATACATATTTGTTAACAGCTGGGGTCTGGAGCAATGTTGTCTGCATTCCAGTGTCAGCTCTGGCACTGTAGTATGTGACCTTGGTGAATTATTAAACCATCTATGCCTTAGTTTCTCTGTGTACAAAAAATGAAAAGATTAATTATAGTAGCTGCCTCATAGGGTTATGAGGATTGAATGATAGTACATAGAAAATGCTTAGAATAGTGCCATGGAGTTGGATGTGCTCAACAAATGTTAGAATTATTATTACCATTATCATTATTATTATTAATTTTTATTTTATTGGATCAAAAAGCATCAAGAGTAAGCCATCCATCTTTCTACGGTGAAATTGCTTCTGCTATGTCTTTCTCTTTTGATGTATATCTTCTTGTCCTGGTTGTCTTAAATTTTCTGCAACATAAATAAATGTATTCCCAGCCTTTCATTCACATCACATGCTCATGGAATTTCAGTGGCAAGGGGGATTTTAGAGAACCTATCTTCCAATCCCCTCTTTGTCACAGAGTGTCAGGAGGACCCCAGCACAGGCCCCTCTCCTTTTATAATGACTGCTCCACACCCCTTAACGCTTTGACAGGAACATCTCCATTTCTTCCAACTTCTCAAAGTAGAAACATTCCTGAAAGACAGTGGAGAGTCTCTGTGGTGACTGTCAGCTCTCTGGACTCAAGAGAAACTATTTTTAATGTATTTTTTTCCTGGTTGTACCGCTGTTTCTTCTCTGGCTGTCATCTTTAATATATATCAAAATCAATTTAAAAGCAAGAGAGTGCAAGTGTCCCTGGTGTAAAAAATAAACCTAAGCCATTTTCTCTGATCAAACCATGAAAAGTTGCCCCTGGAGAGGGCCAGATAAAACAGGGGCTATAGAGACCTTCCATGGACCAATGTAATAACTCATTTTTGTGCATTTGCAGTGCTAGGCTTTGCTATGCAGTTCTGCCGGTACAAGCCAAGAGCAGCAGTGTGATTAGATTTTTAATCCCATTAACTCTAATTGCTTCTCAGAAGCTGTGTACTTATAGTATGTGTCTGGTTTTAGAAATGCAGGGGAAAGGGAAAGTGATGAAATGTTTCCTTCAGTCAGGATGGAAACCAAAAAGCAAGGAGAACTGCAGAGGCAACCAGTTATGGAGAAATGATGGTTTTTTAAAGAAATGAGGGTTTTTTAAAGACTCTATTTATGATGATTAGATATGCTTTTGGATATAAAAATCCTCCTGACTGCTCTGAAATTTCATTGTAGGAGGGCTCATTTCCCTGTGCTTATTCCTTGGGATTGGATTTTGACACTCTTATTGGGCTTTTGATAGTTTGCCCACAAATTATTGCACGGAAGAGAACCGAGGTTGAACATCTCCTATTTCAGAGGCTACAATCCCAGCGACTGTCTTTGTGATTCCAAACAAGGTCTATTAAACACAAAGCTGACCTAGTGGAACTGATAAACACAATTGCTCTAAGGAAATGGAGATGAATTGTAGCTGAGGTTTAGGAAAGCATAACTGAGTAAATTAGAAATAATTTTAAATCACAATTATAATAGCACTTCATTTATTTTTACCCTGCCAGTTTCATGTTGCATGGTCTGTTATTTGAGAATGTTTCAGTGTAGCTAGTCTTACTGTTTAAAAAATGAGCTTATTAACAAGAAAATCCATTTTATTCTGCAGAACGTCTATTCATGGTGAGAACACTGAGCTAAAAGTGGGGTCGTTTTTTAACTAAGGAAATCACAACCTTGCAGGAGTCAGCAGTGGTGGAAAGGGGATATGTTACTTGAATGATGAGGGAAAAGAAATGAAAAATGAGTGGAAAAGAAAATGCCAACAACAAACTCCTTCCTCTCTAGAGCCCACAGAGCAAGTAGCAGAACAGGGGAAAAAGAAGGGAGGGAATGGAGAAAAGGTCAAATATGTGAATGTGTCATTTTAGCTCGAACAGTTGTACTTGTGAAAAGGTCATGTGAATGTTTCAAAAATAGGATCCTAGGTCTCCCACCAAGATCAGATTGGACCCACTTTTGCAAACCCCTGATCTAATAATCATATTACTGGATGTTTTGACAAATGCAAAGAATCCTGGAAAGGAATGAGCTCCCTTCATTTTGAGTCTGTGAGTCTCTTGAGAGGACCAATTTATGAGTGTTGAAGATTCACTTCAAACATCTCAGACTTGTGACTCTCAGATTAAAAGCAGCATGTATTATTGGGGTAAGCTTAGTATGGAATCCTAGCTTCCTTTGAGACTAAGGTAATTTATGCACACCTATATGTCAGAGGATTGGGATCAATATCACTTTTCTCAATGGAAGATGACATAAGCATAATTAATATTTGCAAAATACTTGATAGTGAAAGTTAAGTCAGTAGCTTTTATAAGCACTCTTAGAGAGACTAGAATTGGCTTTATCCCAAGCCTCCTACTTTGAAGCACTTACTGGCATACTGTAACCACCCTCAACCTTTAACTTCTTCAAACATGGATTAAACTCATTGGGAGGACACTGACTTGTGCCCTTTGAGACACATTATTGCTATTAGAAAGCTCAGTTTAAGTACCATCACTTCATTAGATGGCTGTACTTGCTTAATTAGCATGACATGAATTTGAAGAGTGTTTTAATATAAAGTGTCACTGCACAGCCCCCCTCTCTGGGGCTCTGTGTGGTATTCCATGGATTTGCTGGCAAACTTGCAGTTAGGAGAATATTTTACGTAGAACAGAGTTAACCCTCACTTCTGGGTGAGAGGATCAGAGACATTAACAATGATGATTGAGTCATTTTGAATTAATTGTCACTTAGAGCTTGTTTCTTCCCTTGGACCTGCCCAGCATCAACACGAGGTATGCCAGAGAGCATTTAAACATGTTTCATCTAAATTCATCAGGACAGCATCAAATTAAAGCCTCAGAATGTTTCTTGGAGACCTCAGAATTGATGTCCAGTAAATTTTAGGGCCATGGGGTTGCTTTAAATTGTCTTAATCACTTTGAGTTTGCATTATCAGTTACTTAAAAAAAGAAAAGTAAAACAAATAGGAATAACCTCAAATCTGACAGCTCAATTATCCTTTAAACAGCTAATATTTCTATTTACTTATTTTGTATTCTATTCAGAAAACAAGGAAATGAAATAAAATCTGCTACATGCAACAAGGGAATGTAACAATAACCTTGATCAAATATGTTTTTCTTTTTTTAAATTTTGTCAGGAATAGATATGAGAATTTTACTGTCCAATTTTAAGAAGTAAGGGCTTGGAAAAGGGGCATTGTATCTACCTACAAATGACTATGTTTGTAGATATACCAGATGGTCATCTTCATTTCCCATCGCCCTAAAAATATCTTCTCTATTTTTCTCCATGGAACAGAACTCTAATCCAACATACCTGAAATTTCTACCATTAACTGTGCTATTTTTGGATTAGTTAGCAAATGTAAATGTGCCTTGGCTAACGGAGCACATTAAAATACATGTAATCATCTTTTTCAAAAAAATTCGTTGAACAGTTGTCTAGTAGGGAAGATAAGGATGGATCAGGCATAAGTCCACGAGTCAAGGAATCTTTAGTTTAGTAGATGGATTGTAAAATGCCCCTGAATGGTGCCTGGAGGCTGAAAATGGACAATGGAGGGCCATGGGAGTTAAGGAGGAAGAGAGATTTTTTCAGTTTCTCAATGAGATGGTATCAGCATCTTGAGCAGAATAATATTGTGTTAAGAATCCCTGGCTTCCTGTCACCTACCAGTCTTATAACAACTTTAAAAATAAAAATATCCACTCATTTCCAAAAGCCATCTGAATTGGCCTTTGTTGAAAATAAAATATTTCTAGAGGATTCAAAGGAGATTTCTTAGAAGAGATAGATCTTAAACTGAAGATATTCTAGGCATGGAAAAGTGGGATGAAGAATCCAGGTAGGTCTAAGCAAAACCACAGAAACTGTATGTATGAAATAGTGAGTGGTCCATACAAAAGCTTATGGGGGAGTGACATTGTATTGCTATAGGATTCATTCAGGGCAAATTTACCTCATTAGGACTGGTTTGTTAATGCTAAATCTAAATTATCTGGGGAGGCAGAAACACTGCTGTATACATCTATAACATGAAATTCTTAAAGCAATTGATTACAATCACATGCTCAAAATGTATTTTGGACATGCCCCAAAATCTAAAAAAAAAAGTCTACAAAAAATCAATTCAAAGAATTTTCTTGGCCCAGATAAAGAAAAACAGGTGATACAATAAAGGAATGTACTGTTAAAGTTTATTAATTTGTCATAGGGATGATCCAAGGTCAATAATTTAATGGAGGTGACTCTGACTTCCTAAATGGGATTCTTAATCTCATTAAATTACATTAAAAATTCATTTTATCAGAAATATTTGTCACTTTCTAGAAGAAGTTGTAAATTAGAACAACCCCAGAATTCCTGTTTCAGAACCGGTTTGTGCCAATTTTCTTTCTCACATCTTAATATCCTAATACTACAATGCCAACCACTCAAAACTAAAAACGTAAAAAAAAATCAATAAAATTTCTTAAGTAATTCATAAGCAACATAGCTCCAAACTAGCACTGAATATCTATTTGGTTATTTACATTTCATTTGACAGTCTTTTTTCCTTCATCCTCTCATTTATTCATTCATTCATTCACTCAAGCTGCTGGGAATGCACAGATGACAATTCTATCATTCCTGTAGAGTTATATGTTCAGGGAAGTGTAGACTAAAACAAGTAAATAACTAAGATAATTTTAGACAGACAACAAGCATTTCATGTTAATGAGGGCAATAAAAAAAGTGTTAATGAAGAATAAAGATATGGGGGAGGGGGAAATGTTTACAGTGGATGGTCAGAGATGGCATGTCTAAGGAAGAGATATTTGAGCAGATGCCTCAAAGATATATGAGTCATCAGTGCAAAGATCTTGGTTAAGAGAATTCCAGGTAGAGGATAAGTTATGGCAAAGGCCCTAAGGCAGATATAGGATGGATTTAGGAACCTAATAAAACAAAGGCCAGGTTGGTTGAAGCAGAACACCAGAAGAGTACACGTGGAATCAGAAAGAAGTCAATCCTATGTCCTGTAGGATTTGGTACTTTACCTTTAAATCAATGGAAAGTCCTTGAGAACTTTTAAGCAAGAGGAATTTGTGATGATTCTGGTTCCTCTAAGGAAAATGGAAGCAACAGAGATGAGGGACAGTTATAGCTGTCCAGGTGAAGAGATGGTCTGCATAGGGAGGAGTGGCTGAGTCAGGATCTGTTTTTAAAGTAGATGTGACAGGACTTGCAGATGAAACAAAGGTGGGAACTGAAGGAGAGTAATAAAAATGACTGACATGTTTATGTTCTGAGGGCTTCAGTAGGTTGGGGTAAAGTTAGACATTGTATTAGACATGTTAGACGTTGTACTTTGATTCTACAGATATGCTGACTCTAAACATATGGGTAAAAATTAATTGGTACTTGAATTTTTACTACAGCAGCTATTTTAGATCAGTATCATTTAAAATTTTATTGTTAATGTTTTCAACTATTTAATTGCATTACTGATCACATTGCCATTCTGTTAATGTATAGGTGAATTGTACTCCTCATAAAGTAATGTTGAAGAATGCTGTAAACAATAAAAGTTAAAGAGTTGAAATTCTGTTTGACATAATGTTAAGGCCACCTAAGCTACACATTTTTGGAAAGAAATGTCAGTGCTATAAACTTAAATATGGATATCTGATATTGATACTATCACCCTAAAACATTTTTAATTTGATCACCACAAATAGGTTTTAAACGACTTTTAATAAAGAGTAAAACTTACTTACATACTAAAATGCATTAACAAGTCAATTGAGAATAAGTTTGGTCCTGATCTCCTTTTACCATTTTTTCTCTTAAGTGGCTGCCTCCCTGTGGCCCTAGAATTATCAGCTTTCCTTTCATATGTCCACCTTCATAAGCCAATTGGACTGAGTGAATCTTTTGTCACCTCTAGCTTAGCCGTGTTTGTATATATACTTAGTCTTCATACATATTTCAGAGATGTTGGACGATATTTTGAATTAAGTTTGTCTCAGGCAGACATCATGACTGCACTCAGTATGCCTCTCCTTTCTAGTAGCCCTCTATGATCTGCAGCTTGTCCACCCAAATCATTCAGAGTAGATTTAATTATGCCACAACAAAAACAATGCTTGCAAACAGAAAGTTTGTCTTTTGTTCATGCTCCTTGGTCACCTGGGAGGTTCTGCTCATTGTAGTTATTAAAAGACATGGTCTGTCAGAGCAGTAACTATCCTGAACATTGCCAGTTGACCACCATAAGGAGAGTGAGGAGAATTCTATATGTCAATAAGTACTGCCCAAAAGCAATGCATGTCACTTCTATTAACAGTACAGTAAACAGAACTACTTATGCGGCCTAACCCAATCAAAAGAGACAATTGTTAGAAGGCAAAGTCAGTTATGTTTGGTGAATGACTACCACACCTCCTGACTCTCTCTCTAGGAGAATGAGAGAAAACAGTGACATTGGTGACACAGGTCAGGAGATACATTTGTCATTCACCAGCATTACTGATATTATATCTATCTATCTGTCTATCTCTCTATCTATCTAACTACCTGCCTACCTACCTATCTATTTACCTAGAGGGAAAAACACGATACCTTATGTTATATATTAACTTATTATTGCACGATGATTATACCAGTATATGCCCAACTCTTGTTTGTCAGTGACTGTCCTTTACATGTGCTCTAGTGGTTTATTCACTTTTATAATTTCACATGGGCAGAAATGATTGGGTTAGGATTTCTAGAAAATATCAACAGCAAAAATAAAAGGTAGTACAGGGCTTCATAGATAACTCAATTATGATAGATTTATATAAAGTGCTACTATGTCCCCAGAAACTGCATCATTTTGAATTCTACACAAAACTACTTAGCATCACAGATTAATGCATTGGAAGTCTCTGCTTTATTAATATATGGCATTTACACATTTGACTGTGCTTTTTCAAGCACATTTAAAAACTGGCATAAATAACCTCAGGAATATGGAACTCAAGGAAGGGAGATGAAGTACATTGTTCAAGAGAAAGGTCTTTCTCCTTGCTGGTGAGATTGTTCAGTCAGTTCTTCACTTAGAAATCAGATAGTATAGTGTATGCAGCATAGCAGAGGTTCAGGGTTGTATCCTTGACCCTAGATCCACTCAGAAATATGATGCATTCATTCAGTCTTCTCAAGGTGTACCCTTTGGCCAGACACTCAGCAGACAGCAAAAGTCGTCGTGGTGTTCCTCAGGGGCCTCTACCCAATGTGTATACCCTTTTTACTTTCCTATTCTTCCTCTACCTTACTTTTTGATACTTTTAATCCTTTCTTTTCCCTCCATCTTATAGTTCCCCCCCAGTTTTAGCCAACCTCTTGAGTGGGTTATTGGATTTTATTTGCTCCATCTCTTTCTGCTTCTGTAAAGAGACAGATGTGGAACTTTGGATCATGAAGATGGGTGATGGAAGAGAGTAAAAGTTCTCTAAATGTTCTGATGTCAGGGTAAATTATAGATAATCAGACCTTTTGTAAACAAAAGTCAATCTATAGCTTGCACAGTTGCAAGCTGGAATATATTCTAGCACCTTGGTATTCAAAGTGTGGTGTTTGGACCAGCAGCATCAACATCAGCCTAAGAAACTTAGGCCCATATCAGGTCTGCTAAATCTGATTCTGCTGTTTGACAAAGTCTTTGGGAGATTTGTATGCACCCCCATAGTTTGAGAAGCATTCCTTCTAATCAGTACATTTCACTGCCTTTGTTTCTTTCCTTTCCTATTTTGAGTTGCAGTACAAAATGTCACTTTCCATTGCCTTACCCTTGGTTGTTGTCAGAATCCTTATAACTAGGACAGTGGGAAGAAAAACCTCATTTCGTCACACTAGTTAAGAAAACATTAACAATGAATAAAAAGTAATGTTTGCATAAACTTCATAGCAAGTTTTTAGAAAAGACAGAGTTAAATTTTCCCCAGGTTTAAGGAAAGCAGATTACTTTCACATATTTGAAGTCTCCTTTGGTAGGAAAACTAAAGTTTCTTGAATTATGTGAAATTAGTTCAAAGCAACTTTGATGAGTCACTTATTCCATATAAGGCCCTTAAAACACAAATTACATATTGGTAAATCATATCAATGCAGCTACTGATCCTGATTTTGAGCACAAAGTAGTCTAGGCCTTCTGAAGGAGTTCTAGAGAGATGCTTTTTATCACTTTCTCTAGCACATTGGGCACTACATGATCAGAAAGCTGATGTGAAGAGTTACATGGTAAAGGGAGACCCCTCTATCCTATGCAGGGATGACAGGGGTCTTATGCTCACACATAATGTATAAGCCTGCAGTTTTCCACTAACAACCACATTACATACTCTTAACAGGACTGTGACTATAATCAGTGGAACATTTCATTTCCAAAAAGAATAGTTTTACCATTTCAATCATATCCCACATAACTATATAATAGTAAGTAGGAAAGAATTTCATCTATGTGATTCTAAAAGATGGCAGTAAACTCTAGATTGATGAAATAACTTGTTTGGTCATAAGCCATCAACTTCTATGTAAATGATTGCATGGTTTTAAAAAAATTTTTATTGGAGTATACTTGATTTACGATGTTGTGTTCATTTCTGCTGTACAGTAAAGTGAATCAGTTATACATGTATACATATCCACTCTTTTTTAGATTCTTTTCCCATATAGGTCATTACATAGTATTGAGTAGAGTTCCCTGTGCTATACAGAAGGTCCTGATTAGTTATCTATGTTATATATAGTAGTGTGTATATATCAATCCCACTCAATAATTACATGTTTTTTTTCCTCATCAGGCATTTTTATTTTATTTTTACATTTTATTATTATTTTTTAACATCTTTATTGGAGTATAATTGCTTTACAATGGTGTGTTAGTTTCTGCTTTATAACAAAGTGAATCAGTTATACGTATACATATGTTCCCATATCTCTTCCCTCTTGCGTCTCCCTCCCTCCCACCCTCCCTATCCCACCCCTCTAGGTGGTCACAAAGCACCGAGCTGATCTCCCTGTGCTATGCAGCTGCTTCCCACTAGCTATCTATTTTACGTTTGGTAGTGTATATATGTCCATGCCACTCTCTCACTTT
>RJWK010038556.1:0-20743 GCA_004363435.1 Platanista minor | reverse complement strand
GGGGATCCTCCCGGACCGGGGCACGAACCCATGTCCCCTGCATCGGCAGGCGGACTCTCAACCACTGCGCCACCAGGGAAGCCCAGGGCGTCTGTTCTTAGCTCAGACAGGACGGGGTTAAAGGAGCAGCTTTTGGGAGGTCTGAGGTCTTCTGCCAGTGTTCAACAGGTGTTCTGTAGGAGATGTTCCACGTGTAGATGTATTTCTGGTGTATCTGTGGGGAGAAAGGTAATCTCTGCGTCTTACTCTTCCGCCATCTTCTCTCTGTCCTCCTGTACCATAGCTTCTTTATCCATTCAATTGTTGATGGATGCTTAGGTTGCTTCCATATCTTGGCAATTGTAAATAATGCTGCTAGGAACATTGAGGGGCATGTATCTTTTCAAATTAGTGTTTTTGTTTTTTCACACCTGTCAGAACGGCTATCATCAAAAAGACCACAAATAACAAATGTTGGTGAGGATGTAGAGAAAAGGAGACCGTTGGGCACTGCTGGTGGGCATGTAAGTTGCTGCAGCCACAGTGGAAAACAGTATGGAGGTTTCTCAAAAAACTAAAAATAGAGCTACCATATGACCCAGAGATTCCACTCCTGGGTATATATCCGAAAAAAACAAAAATACTACCCCTACTGTTTTTGAATGGTGATTTTTGTATTTTACAGAAAGTTCCATAAGACAGGGATTATTATTGGTTTTCTGGAGTAATGCCTGACATGAAAGTGATGCTCAATAATTGTCTATTAAATTAAAGAAACAATGGATGAACAAGGCCAGACAAATGATGAAAAGGTCAGATTTTAGAGGGCTTTGAAAGCCAGTCAGAGGAGATTGGGGATATTTCTTTTTGAAAGAAGATGATGTGTGCAAATTGTTTTAGGAAAACTAGCCACATAGGAGTGCTGGGGTAGATTTATTCTCATCTTAATACTTCTGCTCACACTTTTTCCTTCCCTAAGTTGCCATCCCTCTGCATCTCTGTGCATTCGGTCCAATGTAGCTCTCTCATTGGGGAGGATATTTGAAAGGCTCTTTGGAAAGCCAACAGGATTCTGTATAAAAAGTAAATCATGATTTGAGTCTGCTATGTTTCTAAGTCAGTCTGTTCTGTCTGGAAGGGGGAAATCTTGCTCAAAAGTCTTATCTAGTAACAAACTCACTATCATACTAGCTGGTTGCTAGTTTTTCTGTTTTGGAATTCAAAAGACATTCAATGAAAGACAATAAATTTTAATTAAAATCAGTGAAGGATATGGAATAAATAAACAATAATTTTTCAGGGAGCAAAATAGAGTGCTGGAATTGACTTAGCTCCAAAGTATATGTGTATGTACTCTTTTACACTTTCATTTATTATGTATGATACACACACACACACACACACACACACACACACACACAGAAGTGTACTGATCAGTATTTAACAATTGGCTCTTCACAAAAAATGGGAGGGGCCCTGAAATGTCATATTTGCTGATTTCTGCAGTGTTAGTACTCCAACCATGACCAATTTTAAGCAACTGGTGTGATGTCACTGAACATAGATTTGGGAAGAAATGCTAGCCACCTGCTGTGTTGCAAAGCCTGCATTCTTTGGCTGCAACACACGACTATCTATAAACTCTTTTGGGAGCCTGTGACATGCCAAAGTCAGTGCTGAGGGCACTGGGGATACGGGCCCTACTCTTACGGATGTTAGTGGCAATGGGAAGACCAACAGGTAACAATTATGATACATAAGAATTACTAAAGCAGAAGTATATGCAATGTACTGTGGAAACATAGGTAGAATACCTAACACACATGGTTATAGCTAGGCATTCAGTTACACAGATCTGCCTGAGACATTCAGGGAAGGCTTGATGGGATGCATGGGGGGTACCATTTGATCTGAGACTTGGATGATAACTGAGAGTTTGCCAGATGAAAGATATTCTGGCTGAGAGAACATAGCAAGTTCAGAGAACTACAAATAATTCAGTATCACCGGAGCATAAAGTCTGAGTTAGGAAAACCATAAGTAATGAAGCTGTACTAAGTGAACATAAAATGACCTACTGCAAAATTCTGCTTAATGTTGACCTAGCTCTAGCTTTATACCTTTCACCCTTCCCCCAACTCATAAAAAAAGTGAAGGAGACTAAGAACATGGTTACAGCTCAGACTTAATCTGTCTGGAACTTGGAATATCTGCAATTTGAAGAACTCACAAGAGGCTATGTAAAGAAATATACTTTGTCATTTTCAAGGTTAGCTGATTTTAAGGTGTTTTTTGGTGTGTGGTAAAATCAAGAATTCTGTACGAGTGCAGGTTTTTCCATTTTGTAGGCATACAGGAAAATTTATATTTCTTTACTGGTGAAATTATGTCTCAAAGCTGCAAGCATAAAATTGGGAATACACAATGTGCGTTCATCTAACCAAAGGACACAAAACATGTAACTGCAGGGCACTTTCACTGAGGCAATTTATGGCATATGTAGTTTTTCCTTATATAGGATGTGAATTGGAAAATGGAAAACTTTTCTTTAATAATAAAATAAGATTGCACACTTAGATAACTGTGTGTTAAGTTACAAAAATTGCACTTTTTTGCCATCTAAGAGATCTTTATACTATTAAGGATATAGTTGAACCCAGAAAAATGGTACTAATAAAACAATTAAAAATGAAAGGTGGACCTGTGAAAACAGTACAAAAACAGTCCCAGTAAACTTGAGGAACCTCTGATTTAGGCCTAATGCTGGAGAGTTTAGAATCATTAATACACCTTTTTTTGTTGTTTTTTGTTTTTTGCCGTACCCATGGCATGTGGGATCTTAGTTCCCCGACCAGGGATCGAACCCGTGGCCCCTGCAGTGGAAGCACAGATTCTTAACCACTGGATTGCCAGGGAAGTCCCAATATGCCTTTTAAGGTTAATCGTTGATTAAGCTACCCACACGACTTAAGGGACTTTATGTTTCCAAATGTCAGCCCTACTGCCACCATCATGCCTGCTTTCCTTTGTTTCTTAAGTGTCTTTCCTTGTTCAAAATTTCTTCTTTAAAAAGTAGGTAACACTTGGGGCAGGAGTTGGAGGGAGGCAGGGGGAGAAGAGAAAAGACACATTTAAGCCCTTTCTTTATCTGAATTCTTAATTTTCCATGAGCACATCCTACTCGGTTTACTCAGAGTCAGAGTCAGGAGGCTGCCTAGGGGAATGGAAGTCACTGAGAAGTAAAGGACTGATGGAAGGGTAGCTGATGGTACAGGAGGGAGGAGAGACAGAAAAAAAGCCCACAAACACCCACAAATTTTGTCTGATGCATCTCATCTGATTTGAGTAACTCCATGAGGAATTGTTAGTATCATTTTATTAATGAGAAAACTGCGGCTGAGAAAAACTGACTCACAATCTTATCCATTTTCTTTTACTCTGTGCTGTTCTTCAGAAGAATAATTTCACATTTTGTGTAAAAACAGCATATAAAATTATATATCTGTATATTGACTATAATGATATAAAAAAGGTCAAGTGAAAACATGAAAAAAATATGACTAAATGCTAATAAATTGTGATTTTTGAGAGACGGGGTAAAGGATGCCTTTTTTCTTATTCCTAGTTTTCTGTGCTTTCCATAATACACGACTGCTTTTCTAGCATCAGCAGCAATAACAGCAACAACAGCAACAAATGAAAGGCATATATTGCTTTAAGAGGAAAGCTGCTTTTGCCTCTTGGGCTACCAACATTCCTCTAGGAAGGTAGAAGGCTTTTAAGAAATTTATGTAAACAAAGACTGTTTGGCATTTCAAAGGCTTTTTAAGCCAAACAAAATCCATAATGAAAATTTTGCCATAAACTTTTGGAGTTTCTACTTGGACTATGTTGCAGTTTCCCACCAGTTATACTGTAAAAAACAAACAAAAAAGTACGTTAGTGTGACTCAGCTGAAAATGAAACTGATAGCCTGATCTATAAAATATTCTGCATACTCCGTATCCTGTGGAAATAAAATATTTGAACTGAATGTGTTTATCCATAGTGTAGTCCTTTACCAAGATATTTCTGCATCTCCAAAATACTGAAAGATCCAATCAATTCCTTTGAAACATGCAGTCAATGGTAAAGATATTTTATCTACACAGTGCTGAACACCTGAACTGTCTGAACAGAGAAAGATCTTTTGGGAGTGTGTAGGTAGAGCTGAAATGGGAAAAATGTGATCATTTAAACCATGTCTCCATTATCATTACAGCCAATTGTAAAGCAAAAGATTTCGTCAATCAGATAATTCTTTTGTCTACACAATTCCAAGCCATTATTCTGAGTAATTTGTTTCATTGAATTTACCAAATATTTAGTTGGTTTCCTAAAACATAATTGAATCTGAATAATAGGAAGAAAAAGGATTCTGGTCCGAATTTTCTGCATAGGGGATATAAGTTAAAAGCAAACAAATGGGGCTTCCCTGGTGGCGCAGTGGTTGAGAGTCCGCCTGCCGATGCAGGGGACGTGGGTTCGTGCCCCGGTCCGGGAAGATCCCACATGCCGCGGAGCGGCTGGGCCCGTGAGCCATGGCCGCTGAGCCTGCGCGTCCGGAGCCTCTGCTCCGCAACGGGAGAGGCCACAACAGTGAGAGGCCCGCGTACCGCAAAAAAAAAAAAAAAAAAAAAAAAAAAAAAGCAAATTTGACTTTCATTACTTGGTTAGAAAGACCTGGTCCAGACAGAATATTTATTAAAATGTAAATTAAAATTGCCTGAAAGAAAAAACATGCAGAGAAAATATTAGAATAATAGTCCTTGGGTGATAGGCGGTGGAGTTAGAACCTTTGGAAGATTTCAGAAAAGAACCGTTTCCGAAGAAGAAGAGCCAGATCAAAGGGTCACTGATTTTGGACAAAACTGACTCCCCGTCATGGCTCTCATTCCATTCATTGGAGGCACTACTGTTCTTCCAGACTCGGAACCCTGAAGCCACATTGAATTGCTCCCTCTTCATCCTTTGTACCTGATATGTTCACATCTCACCCTCTCTTTCTTTAAAAGCTCCCTCTGGTTCACACCTCACTTTACATTCTCCTGATAGAGAGTCGTACTACTTCATGCCTGAATTACTACCAACAACTTCCAAAGTGGTCCCTCTGCCACAAGTCTCTCAGCCTTCAATCCTGCCTGGTCCACAGCTGTCAGATTTATTGTCCCCAACACCACTTTCCTCATTGCTGCCGCCTGCTCACCACTCACTTTCTTCATTGTCCCTGCACTAAGTTCAAACTCCTTGCTCTGCCTGATAGTTGGGATCCTCCACAGCCCTTTCCCTCATTCTCCTTCTCTCTCTCTCTCTTTCTCTCTCTCACACACACACATCAATCCAATCTTACTTTTTGCTGTTCCCCAAAGACTTCATTTTAGTCAACCAAATCACTACACACTATTAAAAGTCCCCCTCCTGACCCGTTCTCCAAATCCATACCATTCTCACCCCAGCCATGTCCTTTCTGTGTAAAGTGCTGTCCCTCTTGACTTTTACTTTCCAAACTATCCTCATCCTTCCAGAGCCTTCTCAAATGCCACCTCTTCCATGAAGGCTTCTCTGATCCCTCTAGACCCATAATTTCCTTTCTTTTCTCTGAACTCTCCTCCTATCTATAATCAAGACTGAACTACACGACACATTACTTCAATACACTTCTATTGATTCATATGGCATCCCTTGTTTCTCAAGGAGGGTGTTATTGACATTTGTAACAGGGCACTTCATTGTGCAGGGCTGTCTAGCACATTTCAGGTCATTTGGCATCCCAGGCTCCTGATGCTCAGTGACAGGGATGTTATTGTGACAACCCCAACTGCTCTGAATACAATTCCAAATGCCCTAATTATTAAAAAGTTCCTTGGAGAAGTTGCTGTATCATATACACACCTGCTCAACAAATGATCATTGTTTAAATGGTGAATGCATATTTTAAAGAATAAATATTTCCCTTACAGTTGCCAACATATTAAAAAAAACGCAGAACGAGACTAATTAAACATTCAGATGAACCAACACTCTATTTTAGGTGTCTTTCATAAGGTATTTCATTAAACCTTCACACCAACCCTGGTTGTTATTTATCCTTATCCTTAAAGATGAGGAAACTGAGGCTCAGAGAGTTCTGCTCACCCAAGGTCATACATCCAAGCTTGATTAGAGCCCTGGCATTTTAAAGCCCAGGGTATTTGGAGTCAAATCTTTGGCTTTTTCTCTTACCACTCAGCCTCTATAAGGGCAGCCTATTTGTAACAGCTTTGAAATGAGAGTGTGAACATGTAACACAATTAGCAATTTAAAGCACATTATTAATGCTGATAGGTGCTAATGACTATAATTGAAAGGGAAGATATTAGACGAGACAAACAATTTTTTAGAATTTAAAACAAGGATCTAAATTAGAGTCTAAGGAATGAATCGACTCCCTTACCTTCTTTGCTACAGACATTACCCCATGTTTAGTCTCTGAGATGTACGTATTCTTTACTCTCTTAATGTTTGTCTTGGCAGATGGCCAGCAGATCTCTCTGAGTTTCCCTTAATCAAGTTTTGGGTAATAGATGCCCAATACAAGGCCCAGTAAATATGCCTTGTATTAGGTAGTACTGCTAGACCCAGAGCAACAGAAATCTAAGACCTGGCAATAGTTGCTCAACTGTTCCCTAGTTGCTCAAGTCTTTTCTATCACCTGGGCATCTTTAATAATAAATGTTATATAAATCAAGTATCATGGTATCATTTAAAATGTTGTATATATTTCTTTCTAGTGACAATTCATTATTCATTTCATGCATGTCTAAAACACCTACATTTATTAGTAACTTATTTCACTATGTGCCCAAGGTCCAATTACAATTCTTCATATTTCAGCTGATCTAGAGTTTAGGAAGTGATAATGTGGATGATTCATGTGCTTACTTTAAAAAGTACACTCAGTTTCTATCTGTGCACATAGGAAGAACTATATTCCTGCAGGATTTTAAAAAACAGAAAGAAAATTCAACCCATTTGAAAGAGCCAGTATTGTTGATTTCAAGTTTTTCTTTTCAGCTCTAAGGATGTTTACCATCTATTTTTTTTCTGTTTAACAAAGAAGGAAAAGGACCTGAAAGCCAAGTTCATAGATAACTTAGAACAATTGTGTAACTATAGGTAAATGTGCGTATGATATAAAAGTATTTCATTCCTGTATTGTCTTATAAGCCATATCTACTGAAACAAAGTGAAACCATTTGTTTAACTCAGATAAAACCATTATTCAACTGTAACCACCTGAGCATTCAGGTGATCTGAAACGTAAAAGGATTTTTAGTTATGCTTAGCAAGAAAAACAGACATTTAAAAAAAATTGTAACAAACTGAGCTTGGTGTTAGCCTTTTATTAGACCATTTCCTGAGCAAAGTGCATTTTGAACTGCTACATGCTGGGACACTTTGTAGGGAGGTGGAAGAGAAGGTAATAGAATCTTTCTCCACTAAGACTAAAAAAAAGAAAAAAGTCCAGTGACCCCTCTCAGTTTCATTATTGTTTTGACTCATCTTTTCTCAAACTATCTTGTCAAATATTTGTCAGACAATAGAATTCTTAGAAATATCCAGCTGCTCCCTACAGAAGCCAAAAATGGTCTAAATATTTTGATAACATTTCTCAGAGAGGAGCAAACATTTTAAAGGTGGAATTCTAGGGTTTTTGTTATATTTCCTTATAGCACGTGAACTAGTATCTGCTGATGTGCTACCAAAATTTTCCCATCTATTTTTAGATCTTCAGTTGTTTTAGATGTGGATTTAATATGTAAAGCAGAAGCTTACACTGTGAAACATTTGCATGATTGTATTTTAGTTTTACCATTAGCTAAGTAGGGCAAAGTTGATCCCATCTCACAGGGAACGCTCTCCCACATTTCCTCTGTGGACTTGGAGGTTCAGATTTGCTTACCTGCTTCCTTGAAGATACTGTGCTGTTGAAATATCTACTAGAGGTCTTTGAATTCAAATTCTTGTTCTGATGGGTTGAGTCATTTTTCCATGTCTTAGAGTTTTCTTTAGGATCTGAAGGAATGGGATTTAAGAAGAGGATCCTAGCTATGAATCCATAGAGGACAGTGGCCAGGATCATTGGAACAACATAAAAGACACCAAAGTCCATTAGGTAAATAGGTGAGTAGTAATTCCTGGAGATCTTGTAGCCACAGGACACCACAATAGCATCTTTATAGGTGCTAATATTGAGATCCAGCAAGAAGAACCACAGCATACAGTAAATGGATGTGAAAGCCCAGACAAAGATGATGATCTTTTTGGCTCTGGAAAATGTGCAGAGAAACTGGGCTTTGATGGGGTGACAGATTGCTATGTACCTCTCAATGGTAAATGCTGTGATTGAACAAGAGGATGCATTAATGCCCAAGTATTGGAGGTAAGTAATGCAGAGGCATCCAACGTAGCCATAAACCCAGGAACCATAGATACTGTCCGTTATGTTGGGGAGGCCTGCGGCCACCAGGACCATGAGATCAGCTACTGCTAGACTCACCAGGTAGCAGTTTGTGGGCGTCCTCATGTGCTTGGTTCTCATGACCACCAGGACTACCATGATGTTGCCCACGATGCCCAGACCACAAATAATGAGCACAAGTAAGATGGTGACCACTTGGTATTCTAGGGCCACCACGGCTCGAGGCTGAAGCTGTGTTTGGTTCAGTTCACTTACTGTCTCGTTTTCCATCTTTAGTGGCTTGAGGTTTCTCTGAAACACTTCTCAACACATCTTCTTTCCAGTGCCCTGCCTTTATCACAGTGGTTCTCTCCCCCTGTGAAGAGTTACAGTTCATATTCATTCACAGCATCACCAATCCTGATCAAGTCACAGTCACTTACAGGTAATTCTCCTCTCCTTTCACCTCCCATTTTTCTGCAGTAATAGGGCTCATATGTACTCCCCAAAACTCCTTTTATTGCAACTCTAGTGTAGGATGGAATAACTGTTTTGACTACCTTACAATAAGAGGGACCGGTTTTTTTCTTAATGGAGAAATATGCTCAAGAAAAGAGACACAGAAAATGCTCCTTGTTTTGAAAGAGTGCTCAATGGAAAAAAAGAAAAAAAGAAAAAAAAGAAACAATATCTGCTACCTGAAAAATAAATACAAAGACATCTCTCAGATGCTTGGGAAAAGTACAATGGAGAAGAAGAAAAAGATACGAGGGGGGAAAAAGCCAAGAGGCTCAAAGATCAAGTTTGACAGAAAATTAGCATCTGCCTCCTTTGCTGTCAAAGGGTGAGATCCCTTTGCTACAAAATAGCGAGCCTTTGAACCTACCTCTCCCCATGCCCTCTGCTCTGCAGACCCAACAGAGAACAATTTCTTCTCTTACCTTTTCCTCTGTAGCGTTGCCTGCTTTTCCAGGTAGATGAAGCAGTATTAAGCGCGAGTTTCCAACGCTGCAGAAAACCTCGTCTACTTTGTTTGACAGGGAGACTACTTAGCAGTGCTCTGTCTTCAGAACTGCGGTTCTTCTAAACCCTTGCAGCCTTTCCAACTGATGACAGACCATACAGCCGCAGCAGAAGCAGCAGCAGAAGCAGCAGCAGAGAGCCTGTCAAATCGTAGATCGTCCCCTAATGAGAACATGCTGGCTCTCTCTGTCTCCCCCCGCCCCCCTCCCACACACACGCAAACACACACACTCACACTCGCAAATGCCAGTCAGTCCTCACTGATTCATAATCTTCTCCCCTCGAAGGATTTACTTTTAAATGTGCTAATGATACAGTTCTAATCTGGAAGGCTGAAATCACCAGCAAGGGGTCCAGAGGCAGCTGGTCTTATAGTTGTTTATAGTCTAAGTTCTACAGAAACTCCAGTACCTGAGGCAGCCCTGAAATGTATTTACACTCCCTGTTTGATAGGACTTGGGGATGGCAAATCCTTCTCAGTCCAGACACAGCCCTTGAAGCTTGAGATACGTGTCTGAGCTGAAATCAACTTGCTTCCCTACTATGGAAACCCTCAGACTATTTAGACTATTTCTCCAGTGAACCAGTGAAATTGACTCCCTCCTCTCATATTATATGAATGGGAAATGAGTTGAAATGGATTTTAAACCATTTCAGCTGCAATCTTCTGAGGCTTACAAAGATTATTTTTTAAAAACCTGTTTGAGCTAAGAACATCAATTTAAACCTACATATGATCTGTGAACTTTGTTTTTCAACTCTGGCTCTGCGTCACTTACTAGGACCTCTCTAAGTGCTCTGGACGCCTCACCCCTCTTCACCCACCCTCTGGACTGCCAACCAACAGGTACCACCCAGCAATGTTTTGTGTCAATTTATTTCTAGGTGGAAATCTAAACCAGGGACACTCTGGTAACACGCCTCTGAAACAAAACTTTATAAACAATCTTTTTTAGGAAAGTGCACTTCGGCTTGATTTTTATTTCTCTGAAGTAGCCCATGGGCAAATCTTTATACTTTTTAATGGAATCTCAGAAAATATGTCTTTCTTCTCCAGGCACCAACTGAATACACCAAATGTTAATGTTTGTCCACTTTTATTTCAGACTGACAAAGAATAACAGCCCTTAACTTAATGCCCTATATAGTGAACAGGTTGATTCTCTAAGAAGTTTAGATGTTCTTTTTTCTAGAAGATGTCAATGGAAGAATAGATTCGGTGTAGACAGGACCATGAAGGAATCAGAGTCATGTTCAAGGCTAGGTAACAATGGGATGAAGGTGAAGTTTGGATCATATTGAGTGAATTCCACCCTCTGAACCATCGAGGGCTCCTTGAATATCTACTTCTCCTTCTAAATCAACCAGAGTTACAAATTAATGACCCATGACTCAGATTCAGGTTTCAGAAATGTATTGTTTGGCCTGCACAATGTAGGCTCAAAGGTAGACTATCGTCTGTCTACCTTTCAATATTGAGAGATTGTACAGTAAATCTGGATTTTGCCTCTCATAAACATGGAAAGATCTGGCAACCAAGAGTCCATGTTCCTGCTAGAAATAATCATCCGAAGCTGAGTAGTGGTTGTGAGTAGCAGTCTGTGGGGGGACAGGATGTGTCCTCTCCTCTTTTCCTCCCTCTTTTCTGTCACACAGGCCAGCTTCACTCAGTAATCCTGCACACCTGGCCTCTGTAGCCTTTCGAGTCTTGACTCTTGTATCACATGCAGTTCCTGAGAGAGACAGTGGAGGGTACCAGCCAAATGCAAACTCTTTTACCCTGAATAGGATTTCTGCCCACCTTCTAGTTTGTTCCCCCAACTGGTTTAGCAGATTGGGTGCCAATCTCCCTGCCCTAGAGGACAGAGATTACTCTGAACACCTTGTTTCTGGTTGAGTCCTCTGCATTTTGGAATGAAAAGTGCTTTCTATGGTGAAAGCATTGCCTCCCTACTCCATCCCAACCCCACCACCTCCAATCTGAAAGGCCTCTTCAAAAGTCACACTTCATAAAGCACATCTTCCCCTCTCATTGTCCCCAGGATTTTAGTCAGCTTTCAGGCCTTCTGAAGAGACCTTATTTTAAGTCTTGGGTAGTAAACATGAGGGGAGAGAACATCTACAATGCTACCTTCTCTGGCAATTCCACCTCCCTCCAAATCTTAGCACATTCTTCATCATTTCTATGTAAGGACACCATTCTGAGTCTTCAGTTTGTGTCCCTATTCATTCTTTTAGCACTTAGTTGTTAAGCTCTTACTATGCACCAGGCATCTAGTATATAACATTTTGCTTTTACCTTCAAATAGGTCATGGTCTATTGGGAGAAGCAGACTTATGAACAGTTACAAATATGCATAGATATGTTGAGAGGGATTTGCTTGTGAAGGGGAAAGCTTTTGTGGGTGGTAGGCACAGCAGACTGAGGGACCAGCGAGGGCTTCCGAGGCAAGGTAACATCTGAGAATAGTCTTGAAGAAAAGTATAGCTTCTTTTTGAAGGGTGGGATGAGTGAAGATATTCTGACTGGAGGATATAGAATATATAAGGCCCAGCTGTGTAAAATGGCAAGGATTTTGGGGGGTGGGGGGTAGTTTTCTGATTCTGCTTTGGCCGTGAGGAGTATGAGCTGGTGACGAGACAACCACTGATGACCACCAGGCAGCTTTCAGAGTAAGGAGCGCTCCTTTCTGCTCTGACTCAGACCACCCTTGGTTCCTCCTTTCTTCCCCTTTAGCTAGTTCCTTCCTCTCTGGAGAGTACAAACTTCTGCTTTCACCATCCCAGGCTTGCCTGTCCCTTATGGTCCTGTCTGTTTTCAAGCTAATTTATGCTCTTTGCAAAATTATATTTTCAAAGTAACAGTGATTTCATAAGGTAGGTTTTTTATTTGTAAATCTCAATCAGATAATATCTAATAAATGCTCCCTAAGTGTAAAGAACTGCACAGAAATGAATCTAGAGTCTGTCATACAGAGTGAAGTAAGTCAGAAAGAGAAAAACAAATACCGTATGCTAACACATATATATGGAATCTAAGAAAAAAAAAAAAGGTCATGAAGAACCTAGGGGTAAGACGGGAATAAAGACACAGACCTACTAGAGAATGGACTTGAGGATATGGGGAGGGGGAAGGGTGTGCTGTGATAAAGTGAGAGAGTGGCACGGACATATGTACACTACCAAACGTAAAATAGAGAGCTAGTGGGAAGCAGCCACATGGCGCAGGGAGATCAGCTCGGTGCTTTGTGACCACCTGGAGGGGTGGGATAGGGAGGGTGGGAGGGAGGGAGACGCAAGAGGGAGGAGATATGGGGACATATGTATATGTACAGCTGATTCACTTTGTTATAAAGCAGAAACTAACACAGCATTGTAAAGCAACTATACTCCAGTAAAGATGTTAAAAAAAAAAAACAAAGAAATAGTGTACAACTAGATTGATTACACTTTACATTTTGGGTTGAGATTTTTTTCTCACAATAATATCTTAAATTCTAACCAACTGTGACTTTTATATCTTTTGAGTAATTCTGACTAGAGAAAAATGCATCCTTTGAAAACAGTTCAGTGGCGTCTGTTTTGAAAAAAGTTTGGTAAGTCATGGTTACAGCAGGTAGATGGTGCACAAACTTCTCATTGCCCACTTTCAGTTTTGCTCCATTTCCTCTGACCTTTAGCCAGGCCTTCTCAGTCATGTGCCACTTGGCTACTAGCATCAATAAGAATGAGCATCACACTTACAGGCTCCTTTGTAAGAACGCCCTTGGACTCCAAGCTGGGACTTTTTTTTTTGGCCTGGCCTCAGACTTGACCCTCAAGCTTGAGGAAAGATTTAGCACTTCTGCTTCCCACTCTTGGCATTCCCACCCAGACAGCTTGCTCTTGGTATCTGGCTTTCCCTTTCTTGGCTACCCCAGGAAATCATCTGCTTGGCCAAGTCTCTGTCCCTGAGACACAGTGGCTGACATGATTTTATACAAGAGGAATTCCACAAGAATTCTACATAAGAGGAATTCTACAAGAATTCTACATAAGAGGAATTCAGGAAAGCCCTACCCTGGTCTCTGAAGGTGATCTTAGCTGTCTAGGTAGTAGCTGGCTATCAGCTGGTTGTCATGAACCCTTTAGTAGAAAGATGATTATTTATGCTATCAGCATTTCTCAAACGTTAGCGTGCATCTGGATCTCCAGGAAAGCTTGTTAAAACCTTGATAAAACCGCCCCCAAATTGCTGTTTCAGTAGCCCTAGGGTGGGACCTGAGTATGTGCATTTCTCATAAACTCCAGGTGATGCTGACGCTGATTGTCTGTGGACCACACTTCAAATAACCTTGTACTATATGATCTAGCTCAGCGGCTCTGGTGTGGGAGGTGGGAGCAATGATGAATCAGAATCACCTAGAGAAAGTTTTAAAAATTTACGTATCAGCTTAGCCCCCCTAAGTATTTTGGGTTTTGGTGTATGTCTTCAGATTGGACTAGGGCCTGAGAAAGAGAGTGGGGCTCTGGACAAAAGCAATGGACTTGTTCTCCTCTGTATCTATCATTCTTTTTCATCTCTACTATCATACCTGGAGCTTGGCTTGGCAGGTGGGGGATTGCTGCAAAGGAGAATATCTATGCGCACTGTGGTCAAGTGGCACTGGGGTCAGAGATACTGTAGAGCATCCAGCTAGGTCAGTAGTTTGCAGGACCCAGACCACGGTGAGGAGAGGGCAAAATTTAAGGGGGTGCCAAAAACCTCAGTAATTAATACCATCAATATTTTAACACAATATTTTTAAAATTAAAGTTTACGCAAAAAAGTCTATGATGGGGCTTCCCTGGTGGCGCAGTGGTTGAGGGTCCGCCTACCGATGCAGGGGACACGGGTTCGTGCGCCGGTCCGGGAGGATCCCACATGCCGCGCGGAGCGGCTGGGCCTGTGAGCCATGGCCGCTGAGCCTGCACGTCCGGAGCCTGTGCTCCGCAACGGGAGAGGCCACAACAGTGAGAGGCCCGCGTACCGCAAAAAAAAAAAAAAAAAAAAAAAAAAAAAAAATCTATGATGAATACAATATCAACTTTTTATGTAAAGACAGCATCAATATTATGAATTTTCCCTTTCCGTCCCTTGTTGAATTTCAGAATCGTCTGGGAAGTTTTAAAAAATATAGATATTTAGGTCCCTTTCCCAGATATTCTTATTTCATTAGTCAGGAAGTGAAGCCTAACCTTTGGTATGTACAGTGATGATTAAGAACCACTAAGATACACCAACAAATATTGGTCTCTGGAGGTGAGTTGTGATATGTGGGCGTCCAGGCTGCGGGAGGGCCAGGGAGGTGAAGTAAACTAGGTGCGGGTAACCCACCCAGATTTGGAAAGGTGACAACAGAAAATGTTGGCAACAGAACACTAGCACAGACTCTGGTTCCTGAGAAAAATTATATAACTATACAGGTTTCTAGACTTAGAAGAGCAGAGTGAGGTACAGCCTATCGAGTTGAGATTCTGACACAGAAACCACAGAAGACTGGGTCACTGGAACTGGGATAGAGGCTTTGGGTTCTGGAAGTAGTAAACAAACTCAACTCAGGATTTGATGCTAAGTCACTTAGATACTGAACTAAGTATCCTTCAAAATTTCCCTGTTCAGGTGTAAGCTTGATCACAGAGCTTTGGGTAAAAGAAAGCATTTGGCAAACATTATAGAAAAGATGTCAAAATTCATTTTCGCTGAAATTTAAATATTAGCTAGAGAAAACTGTTGGCTGTTGATCAACAAAGAAAAACGCTTTATGAAATGGGATTATGAAGTTATGTTTGTGCTTATGGGAAAAGGTACAGAACCTGAAAGGTAAATAAGTTGTACAGTAATATTGTATTTTTTGGGCACAAAGTGCCCTTCCTTTCTATTTCTCAACCATATGTACTCTTAGTTTTCCATTCCCTAGTGTCCACATTTCTGGAGAAAATAATATCTCAGATTTAAAAATGAAGTACAGTAGAAGTCAACCTAAAAATATTTTAAAATGAGAAAGTAGAAACGCATACAGCTTCTTACCCTCGGCAGTCTGTAGCATTTGTAATCCAGTTGGGTGAAGCATGTTCAGGAAGTGTTAACACCAGTTACAAAAGTTTCCCCAAAGTGTCATGACCTACACAAAAGATTGAAGAATAAGAATTTTAATCAAAACTTCTGAGCTTGTAAATCAACTATACTTCAATTTTAAAAAAATAATAAATAAATAAAAAGAAAAAAACTTCTGAGCTTCTGATTATTTTGATTTATTGCATGTCTTATGGAACACTAAAGTTATTTTTTAAAATTCATATAATATTAAAAAGTTACTATAATTTAGTTATTATAAAATTCCATTTTGTAAGCTGAACATGGCTGACTCTGGCTGCTAGGAATTTCAAGTCTGAATTTGTATCCTTACATAAATGGTTGTGTAAGACTTTATCAATAAAATGCTTTTTTTGCTTACTAAGTCTGTCAACTTTGCATTTGACCTTCAGTTCCTCCTTTGCTCTTATTTATTATGTCAGACACACAGATGCAGACACATAATAACACTGCTTCCCAGATATGTATATATCATTTAAAAAATCAATTTTATTGAGGTTCAATTTACATAAAATAAATTCACTTTAAATGTAGAGTTTTGTGAGTTATAGCAAATACATATAACTTTGTAGCCACGACCACAATTAAGATACAGAAAACTTCCATCATCCTAAAATGTTTCCTGTGTTTCTTCCCATTCAATTCTGTATTCCCCGAACAATTCTATGTTCAGGTAAATGTTGCTCAGCTTTCTATCTCTAGACTATATTTATCTTTTGAAGAGTTTCATATAAGTGGAATTATATAGTATGCACTCTTATGCACACATAAATCAGCATAATGTTTTCTATATTTACCCATTTTGTTGCATGAATCGGTAGTTTGTTCCCTTTTATTGCTGCACAACATTCCATCGTATGGCTATATGGATATATCATATTTTATCCAATCCCCTGTTGGTGGATATTTCACTTGTTTTCAGGTTTTGGTTAATATGAGTGAAACTTCTATAAATATGCATGCAAATACAATGTCTGTAAAAACATTCTGCCATTTCTTCTTGGATAAGAATTACCAAATTCCAAGCATGAAAATTGTTGGGACATAAATTTAGTATATGCTTACATTTTTAAGAAATCACCAAAATGTTTTCCAAAATGATTGCACCATTTTCATACAAATTTACATAATGTTTTGTTTTCATAGAAACCTACATAATGGCTACATATAAAAAATTCAAAGCAGAAAGTAACTACACATTTAGGGTGAACTCTGCTTTATGCATTCGTGTGTCCCTCAGCATGCAGCAGAGAGAATACACAGAGTATACAGAAAAGGCAGTTCATGTACAACATGACTTTGTTGTATAAATGAGTGAATTAATTTTCCCAAATGATTGCCTTAAACTGAATTCATAGAACAGATATGCTGAGTAAATGACATTATATATATCAAGCACTCAGTCCAGTACTTGGCACATAATAAAAGTTTAGTATTTTTATTATTCTATAAACACAATGTGTTCATGGAAAATAAAACTGGTATTATTAAATTTGTTAAAACACCACATACAACCTTCAAAATTTCTAAGTTATAAAATATGTCTTGCTGAATCCAATGGGATTTTGTAGTGGTTTGGCTAAGGTATATCTCTGTGGAGATCCTAGTGCCGTATCTCTCCTATTCTTCTAAAACCCAGTAAATGTGAATTATAACATTAAATGTTTTCATGCCTCCATAATTGTTTATTAATTAATTAACAAAATACAATCATTTGTTCATTCACCATAATTATGTTCATAATGAATGAAGGAATATGTAGAATTGAAATTCTTACTGATGCCTTTGAAATTACGATTGTGATAGGAAACGTTGAAAAAAATGGCTTGTTTTAGTTGTCAGGAATTGTTGGCTTACATAGCATGCTAAGGCAGAAAGGAGAGCACAGAATACTGAAACTGTACATATTTAAAAAAAAAAAAAAAGGGAAAGGAAGACAGTAAGTAGTTAAGAATAAAATCCGGTCACTTAATTATTAGATTGTAGCGGCAGCTGACTATTTGGTGTTACTGATGAAATCTTCCAAGCACTGATGTGCAGAAGGGATGCATCTCCCTGAGGAAATGTTTTCAGACCCCCGCACAGGTGGCCCAAACCCTTGGAGAACGTGGGTGGGGCTTGTTGGGAGTGACGGTGATAGGAAACAGGGGTTTGTTTGAAGGAGATAAGATCTGCCAAAATCAAAAGTATAGCATCTTAGAGAATCAAAAGCCACCTCAATACTGAAAATGATTTTTTTAAAATAAAAAGAGGCATTAATGTGGAACAAATTTTCAGTTTGTGCCATCGTCATAGTAATTTCCTCTAAGGTGAGACACTTCTTAAGTATTTTGTTACAATGTTTCTTAAACTTTCAGTCTTCTGGGAAATACTTTTCAAAGAAGAATGGCAAGAAAGAAGTGTGGTGAATGAATTAAGAGACAACATTACAGAGTGATTTCTCACCTTCAGTGTGGAGGTTCATTTGTCTGTCCACCTGCTCATACATTCACACTTGTTAAATGCTGCCTTATTGAGTGCCAGTTAATTGACGGGCTCTCTGCCAGACTCTGTAGATAGAAATGTGAATATGAAAAGCACAGAGGAGCTCCCAGCCTGGCAGCGGTGACTTATACAAACTGCCAATTATAATGCAGTGTGTTAGCTGCTATAATTGAAGTATGTACATATTTTTAAAGCTGTAACGTGTTAGGAGTGACTAATTCTATGTGAAATGGTATGGAGTAAATTCACAAGACCAAGGAGAAGGACTCCTTGGTCCAGGAGAGAAAAAAAGCAATAAAGAGTTGGACAAATAGCCCCTGACCAATCAGCTGGGGTGTAGGGAAGGTACCATGCATAGAAAATTCTCCGTGGACAGCAGTAGGTACCACGCTCTCTCTGAGGATGTCCCATGGTGAACGCTACTCTATCACACGTGCAGTGCCTGACTCCTCCACCCTTGGACAAACATAGAGCCCAGTGCAAAGGCGTATACAAAGCCCATTGCTCCTGACAGACTGACTGGTCTTTCATCCCGGTTCACTTACAGTCTGTGTGACTTTGGTGAGTCATTTGACTTTTCTGCACATTAATATCTTCATTTGTAAAGTAAGGATAATAATAGTAGCTCTCTTATAGGGTTGTGTGTGGGTTTTTTTTAGGATTAAATGAATGCGTGTTAAAATTATTAGAACAATGCCCACACAAGAGTGTACTGAGTAAATGTTAATGGCTACTGTATTTAGAGGAGAAGAAAAAGACTGTTTTCTAAATCTGCTGATTTTTAAAAAATAAATTTATTTATTTATTTTGGCTGCGTTGGGTCTTTGTTGCTGTGCACGGGCTTTCTGTAGTCGAGGTGAGTGGGGGCTATTATTTGTTGCGGTGCGCGGGTTTCTCACTTCGGAGGCTTCTCTTGTTGCAGAGCACGGGCTCCAGGCACCTGGGCTTCAGTAGTTGCGGCACATGGGCTCAGCAGTTGTGGCTTGCGGGCTCTAGAGTGCAGGCTCAGTAGTTGTGGCTCATGAGCTTAGTTGCTCTGCAGCATGTAGGATCTTCCCAGGCCAGGGCTCGAACCCGGGACCCCTGCATTGGCAGGCGGATTCTTAACCACTGCACCACCAGGGAAGCCCAAATCTGCTGAATTTTGAGGCATGGTCCTCTGAAGTTGTACCCAGCTAAATTCTTGTTGACTTCAAGAAGTGGCAGGGCTGTCTACAGAAGCTGGATGCTCATCTGTATTACAAAGAAATGACAAAGACAAAGGATTCGAATCTATTTAATGATGAAAGGAGTGGAGAGCATAGCTCCTTTTTTGCTGAGCAAATTCTTTTTTGTTTTTTTCAAGAGGCAGTGATATTTTATTTTATTTATTTTTTGCATCTCACTCATTTATTTATTTTTAACATCTTTATTGGAGTGTAACTGCTTTACAATGGTGTGTTAGTTTCTGCTTTATAACAAAGTGAATCAGCTGCACATATACATATATCCCCATATCTCCTCCCTCTTGGGTCTGCCTCCCACCCTCCCTATCCCACCCCTCTAGGTGGTCACAAAGTACCGAGCTGATCTCCCTGTGCTATGTGGCTGCTTCCCACTAGCTGTCACTTTTCCATTTGGCAGTGTATATATGTCCATGCCACTCTCTCACTTCGTCCCAGTTTACCCTTCCCCTCCCCATGTCCTCAAGTCCATTCTCTACATCTGCATCTTTATTCTTGTTCTGCCCCTAGGTTCTTCAGAACCATTTTTTTTAGATCTCATATGTATGTGTTAGCATACAGTATTGGTTTTTCTCTTTCTGACTTACTTCACTCTGTATGACAGACTCTAGGTCCATCCATCTCACTACAAATAACTCAATTTCATTTCTTTTTATGTCTGAGTAATATTCCATTGTATATATGTGCCACATCTTCTTTATCCATTCATCTGTTGATGGACACTTAGGTTGCTTCCATGTCCTGGTTATTGTAAACAGAGCTTCAATGAACATTGTGGTACATGACTCTTTCTGAATTATGGTTTTCTCAGGGTATATGCCTAGTAGTGGCATTGCTGGGTCATATGGTAGTTCTATTTTTAGTTTTATAAGGAACCTCCATACTGTTCTCCATAGTGGCTGTATCAATTTACATTCCCACCAACAGTGCAAGAGGGTTTCCTTTCCTCCATACCCTCTCCAGCATTTATTGTTTGTAGATATTTTATGATGGCCATTCTGACTCGTGTGAGGTGATACCTCACTGTGGTTTTGATTTGCATTTCTCTAATGATTAGTGATGTTGAGCATCCTTTCATGTGTTTGTTGGCAATCTGTATATTTTCTTTGGAGAAATGTCTATTTAGGTCTTCTGCCCATTTTTGGATTTGGTTGTTTGTTTTTTTGATATTGAGCTGCATGAGCTGCTTGTAAATTTTGGAGATTAATCCTTTGTCAGTTGCTTCATTTGCAAATATTTTCTGCCATTCTGAGGGTGTCTTTTCGTCTTGTTTATGGTTTCCTTTGCCGTGCAAAAGCTTTTAAGTTTCATTAGGTCCCATTTGTTTATTTTTGTTTTTATTTCCATTTCTCTAGGAGGTGGGTCAAAAAGGATCTTGCTGTGTTTTTTTTTTTTTTTTTGCGGTACGCGGGCCTCTCACTGTTGTGGCCTCTCCCGTTG
>RJWK010038555.1:0-20753 GCA_004363435.1 Platanista minor | reverse complement strand
CTTCCCTGGTGGCGCAGTGGTTGAGAGTCCGCCTGCCGATGCAGGGGACACGGGTTCGTGCGCCGGTCCGGGAAGATCCCACATGCTGCGGAGCAGCTGAGCCCGTGAGCCACGGCCGCTGAGCCTGTGCCTCCGGAGCCTGTGCTCTGCAGCAGGAGAGGCCACAACAGTGAGAGGCCCGCGTACCGCAAAAAAAAAAAAAAAAAAAAAAAAAAAAAAAAAAAAAAAAAAAAAAAAAAAAAAAAAAAAAAAAAAAAAAAAAAAAAAAAAAAAGGATTAAAAAAATTTAAAGGCTGTGTCAAAAAATAAAGGTATCAAACGAATAAACTAGGTATCTACCTCAGGAAACTAGAAGATCAAACTAAACACAAAATAAGCAGAATGAAGGACACAATGAAGATCAGAATATAAATCAATGAAATAGAAAACAGAAAAACAAAAAGAAATAGCAAAAGTTTGTTCTTTGAAAATGTTAACAAAACTGTAAAGCCATTAGCCAGATTGACCAAGACTTCAAAAGAGAAGACACAAGGGCTTCCCTGGTGGCGCAGTGGTTGAGAGTCCGCCTGCCAATGCAGGGGACACGGGTTCATACCCCAGTCCAGGAAGATCCCATATGCCGCGAAGTGGCTGGGCCTGTGAGCCGTGGCTGCTGAGCCTGTGTGTCTGGAGCCTGTGCTCCGCAACAGGAGAGGCCACAACAGTGAGAGGCCTGTGAACCACAAAAAAGAAAAAAAAAAGAGAAGACACAAATTACCAAAATCATGAATGAAAGAGGGAACATTGCTACCAAATCCACAGACATCAAAAGTATTACCTGGGCTGGGAAAAATGGACAGTTACACGTAAAAGAATGAAAATAGAACATTCTCTAACACCACACACAAAAATAAACTCAAAACGGATTAAAGCCCTAAATGTAAGACCGGATACTATAAAACTCTTAGAGGAAAACATAGGCAGAACACTCTTTGATATAAATCACAACAATATTTATTTGGATACGTCTCCTAGAGTAATGGAAATAAAAACAAAAATAAATAAATCGGACGTAATTAAACTTAAAAGCTTTTGCACAGCAAAGGAAACCATAAACAAAATGAAAAGACAACCTACGGACTGAGAGAAAATATTTGCAAATGATGCTATGGACAAGGGATTAATTTCCAAAATACACAAGCAGCTTAATATAAAAAAAATCCCAACCCAACCAATTAATGGGCAGAGACCTAAATAGACATTTTTCCAAAGAAGACACACAGATAGCCAACAGGCACATGAAAAGGTGCTCACTATTGTTAATTACTAGAGAAATGCAAATCAAAACCACTATGAGGTATCACCTCACACCAGTCAGAATGGCCATCATTAAAAAGTCTACAAACAATAAATGCTGGAGAAGGAGTGGAGAAAAAGGAAACCTCCTACGTTGTTCATGGGAATGTAAAAAGACACTATAGAGAACAGTATGGAGGTTCCTTAAAAAACTAAATATAGAGCTACCACACAATCCAGAAATCCCACTCCTGGGCATATATCCAGAGAAAGCCATAATTTGAAAAGATACATGCACCCCAATGTTCATAGCAACAGTATTTACAATAGCCAAGACATGGAAGAAACCTAAGTGTCCATGGACAGATGAATGGATAAAGATGATGTGGTGTATATCTACAATGGAATATTACTCAGCCATCAAAAAGAATGAAGTAATGCCACATGCAGCAACATGGATGAACCTAGAGATATCATACTAAGTGAAGTAAGTCAGACAGAGAAAGACAGATATCATATGATATCACTTATATGTGGAATTTAAAACACAACACACACAAACTTATTTACAAAACAGAAGTAGACTCATAGACATAGGAAACAAACTTATGGTTACCAAAAAGGTTAGCAGGAGTGTGGGGAGATAAATTAGGAGTTTGGGATTAACATATACACACTACTGTATATAAAATAGGTAAACAAAAAGGACTTACTGTATAGCACAGGGAACTATACTCAGTATCTTGTAATAACCTCCAAGGAAAAAGAATGTGAAAAAGAATAGATATATATGTATAACTGAATCACTTTGCTGTACACTTGAAACTAACACAACATTGTAAATTAACTATACTTCACTGAGAAAAAAAGAACTCTAGACCTTCAAGATGGTGGAAGAGTAAGAGAGAAATCACCTTCCTCCCCACAAATACATCAAAAATACTTCTACATGTGGAACAACTCCTACAGAACACCTACTGAATGCTGGAAGAAGACCTCAGACTTCCCAAAAGGCAAGAAAATCCCCATTTACCTGGGTAGCGCAAAAGAAAAAAGAACAAACAGAGACAAAAGAATAGGGACCCACGCCTCTGGGAGGGAGCTGTGAAGGAGGCAAAGTTTCCACACACTAGGAAGCCCCTTCACTAGCAGGTATGGGCTGGGGAGAAGCTTTGGAGCCATAGAGGACAGCACAGCAACAGGGGTGCAGAGGGCAAAGCAGAGAGATTCCTGGACAGAGGATTGGTACTGACCAGCACTCACCAGCCTGAGATGTTTGTCTGCTCACCCACAGGGGCGATAGGGGCTGGGAGCTGAGGGGCTCGGGCTTCAGAGGTCAGACCCCAGGGAGAGGACTGGGGATGGCTGCATGAAGACAGCCTGAAGGGGACTAGTGCGCCACAGCTAGCCAGGAGGGAGTCCAGGAAAAAGTGTGGATCTGACGGAGAAGCAAGAGACCATTGTTTCCAGGTGCGTGAGGGGGAGGCTTCCTGCTCTGTGCGCCCACAGAAGGCACAGCACCGCCTAATCAAGCTCCAGAGACAGGCACGAGCTGTGGCTATGGTCTCGGACCTCAGAGGCAGGCACAGACTGCTACCACTTTCTCTGCTGCCACCAGGAATCCTGTGTGCAAGTGCAGGTCACTATCCACACCCTCCTGGAGCCTGTGCAGCATGCCATTGCCAGGGTCCCATGATCCAGGGCCAACTTCCTTGGGAGAACACATGGCATGCCTCAGGCTGTTGCTACGTCATGCTAGCCTCTGCCGCTGCAGGCATGCCCCACATTCTAATTATGACTACCGTACCTCTCCCTCTCCCCAGCTTGAGTGAGCAAGAGAGAACTAATCAGCCGCTGCTTTAACCCTCTCCTGTATGGGCGGGGAAAAAATGCCCGAGGGTGGCCTTCATGCAGAGGCAGGACCAAAACCAAAGCTGAACCCCAGGAGCTGTGCAAACAAAGAAGAGAAAGGGAAATTTCTCTGTGCAGCCTCAGAAGCAGCGGATTAAATCCCTGCAAAAGGCTTGATAAACCGTGCATCTGTGGAATACCTGATTAGACAATGAATGTTCCCAAAATTGAGGTGGTGGACTTTGGGAGCAACTGTAGACTTGGGGTTTGCTTTCTGCATTTGACTTGTTTTTGGTGTTATGTTTATCTTAGTTTAGTTTTTAGTGCTTGTTTTCATTGGTGGGTGTGTTTATTGGTTTGGTTGCTCTCCTCCTTTTTATGAGTATGTGTGCATGTTTCCTTGCGTGACTTTTGCCTGTTTAGTTTTGCATTTACCATTTGTTTTGGGGTTCTGTCTGTTCTTTTTTTTTCTTAATTTTCTTCCATGCCGTGCAGGTGGCAGGGTCTTGGTGCTCCAGCTGGGTGTTGGGCCTGAGCCTCCAAGGTGGGAGAGCCAAGCCCAGGACATTGGACCACAAGCCAAGCCCAGGACATTGGACCACAATATCCTGGCCCCATGTGATATTAATCAGCAACAGCTCTCCCAGAGATCTCCATCTCAACACTAAGACCCAGCCCCACCTAACGGCCAGCAAGCTCCCGTGCTGGATGCCCCATGCCAAACAACTAGCAAGACAGGAACACAACCCCATCCGTTAACAGAGAGGCTGCCTAAAGTCACACTAAGTTCAGAGACACAACAAAACACATCACCAGACATAGCCGTGCCCACCAGAGGCACAAGATCCAGCCCCACCCCCTAGAACACAGGCACCAGTCCCCCTACCAGGAAGCCTACTCAAGCCACTGAACCATCCTCACCCACTGGAAGCAGACACCAGAAATAAGAGGAACTACGAACGTGCAGCCTGAGAGGAGGAGACCCCAAACCATAAGTTGCACAAAATGAGAAGACAGAGAAATATGCAGCAGGTGAAGGAGCAAAGTAAAAACCCACCGGACCAAACAAATGAAGAGAAAATAGGCAGTCTACCTGAAAAAGAATTCAGAGTAATGATAGTAAAGATGATCCAAAATCTCTGAAGTAGAAAGGAGGAAACACAAGAAACATTTAACAAGGACCTAGAGGAACTGAAGAGCAAACAAACAATGATGAACAACACAATAAATGAAATTAAAAATACTCTAGATGGGATCAATAGCAGAATAACTGAGGCAGAAGAATGGATAAATGACCTGGAAGATAGAATAGTGGAAATAACTGCTGCAGAGCAGAATAAAGAAAAAGAATGAAAAGAATTGAGGACAGTTTCAGACCTCTGAGACAACATTATATGCACCAACATTCGAAGCAGAAGAGAAAAAGAAAGGGTCTGAGAATATATTTGAAGAGATTATAGTTGAAAACTTCCCTCACATGGGAAAGGAAACAGTCAATCAAGTCCAGGAAGCACAGACAGTCCCATACAGGATAAATCCAAGGAGAAACATGCCAAGACATATATTAATCAAACTATCAAAGATTAAATACAAAGAAAAAATATTAAAAGCAGCAAGGGAAAAGCAGCAAATAACATACAAGGGAATCCCCATAAGCTTAACAGCTGATCTTTCAGCAGAAACTCTGCAAGCCAGAAAGGAGTGGCAAGACATACTTAACGTGATGAAAGGGAAAAACCTACAACCAAGATTACTCTACCCAACAAGGATCTCATGCAGATTTGACGGAGAAATTAAAACCTTTACAGACAAGCAAAAGCTAAGAGAATTCAGCACCACCAAACCAGCTTTACAACAAATGCTAAAGGAACTTCACTAAGTGGGAAACACAAGAGAGGAAAGGACCTACAAAAACAAACCCCCCAAAATTAAGAAAATGGTAACAGGAACATACATATTGATAATTACCTTAAATGTAAAGGGATTAAATGCTCCAACCAAAAGACACAGGCTCACTGAATGGATACAAAAACAAGACCCATATATATGCTGTCTACAAGAGACCCACTTCAGCAAACAATGATGAGGAAGAAAATGGAGGCAAAGATCAAGAAGATGCAAGAAATGTTTAACAAAGACCTAGAAGAATTAAAGAACAAACAAAGAGAGATGACTAACACAATAACTGAAACGAAAAATACACTAGAAAGGAATCAATAGCAGAATAACCAAGGCAGAAGAACATTTAAGAGACCCGAAAGACAGAATGGTGGAAATCATTGCCGCAGAAGAGAATAAGGAAAAAAGAATGAAAAGAAATGAAGACAGCCTAAGAGACCACTGGGACAACATGAAACACACCAACATTCACATTATAGGGGTCCCAGAAGGAGAAGAGAGAGAAAAAGGCCCCGATAAAATATTTGAAGTGATTATAGTCGAAAACTTCCCTAACATGGGAAAGGAAATAGCCACCCATGTCCAGGAAGCACAGAGAGTCCCAGGCAGGATAAACCCAAGGAGAAACATGCCGAGACACATAGTAATCAAACTGACAAAAATTAAAGAAAAAGAAAAATTATTAAAAGCAACAAGGGAAAAATGACAAATAACATACAGGGTAACTCCCAAAAGGTTAACAGCTGATTTCTCAGCAGAAACTCTGCAAGCCAGAAGGGAGTGACACGATATATTTGAAGTGATGAAAGGGAAGAACCTATCTCCAAGATTATTCTAGCCGGCAAGGATCTCATTCATATTCAATGGAGAAATCAAAAGCTTTACAGACAAACAAAAGCTAACAGAATTCAGCATCACCAAATCAGCTCTTACAACAAATGCTAAAGGAACTTCACTAAGTGGGAAACACAAGAGAGGAAAGGACCTACAAAAACAAACCCCAAAAATTAAGAAAATGGTAATAGGAACATACATATAGATAATTACCTTAAATGTGAATGGATTAAATGCTCCAACCAAAAGACACAGACTGGCTGAATGGATACAAAACCAAGACCCATATATATGCTGTCTACAAGAGACCCACTTCAGACCTAGGGACACATACAGACTGAAAGTGAGAGGATGGAAAAAGACATTCCATGCTAATGGAAATCAAAAGAAAGCTGGAGTAGCAATACTTGTAACAGATAAAAGAGACTTTAAAATAAAGAATGTTACAAGAGAAAGGAAGGACACTACATAATGATCAAGGGGTCAATCCCAGAAGCAGATGTAACAATTATAAATATATACGCACCCAACACAGGAACACCATAATATATGAGGCACATGCTAACAGCTATAAAAGAGGAAAACGACAGTAACAAAATAATAGCGGGGGACTTTAACACCTCACTTAAACATCTATGGACAGATCATCCAGACAGAAAATTAATAAGGAAACAGAAGCTTTAAATGACACAATAGACCAGATAGATTTAATTGATATTTATAGGACACTCCATCCAAAAACAGCACGTTACACTTTCTTCTCAAGTGCACACAGAACATTATCCAGGATAGATCACACCTTGCGTCACAAATCAAGCCTCAGTAAATTTACGAATATTGAAATCATCTCAAGCATGTTTTGTGAACACAAGGTGATGAGATTAGAAATAAATTACAGGGGGAAAAATGTTAAAAACACAAACACATAGAGGATAAACAATATGTTATTAAATAGCCAAGAGATCACCGAGGAAATAAAAAAAAATACCCGGACACAAATGACAACAAAAACACGACGATCCAAAACATATGGGATGCAGCAAAAGCAGTTCTAAAAGTGAAGTTTATAGCAATGCAATCCAACCTCAAGAAACAAGAAATATCTCAAATAAACAATCTAACCTTATGCCTAAAGGAACTAGAGAAAGAAGAACAAAAAACCCCCCAAAGTCAGTAGAAGGAAAGAAATCATAAAGATCAGAGCAGAAATAAATGAAATAGAAAAAAAGAAAACAATAGCAAAGATCAATAAAACTAAAAGCTGGTTCTTTGAGAAGGTAAACAAAATTGATAAACGTTTAGCCAGACTCATCAAGAAAAAGGACTCAAATTCATAAAATTAGAAATGAAAAGGAGAAGTAACAACGGACACTGCAGAATTACAAAGCATCATAAGAGACTACTACAAGCAACTCTATGCCATAAAATGGATAACTTGGAAGAAATGAACAAATTCTTAGAAAGGGATAACCTTCCAAGACAGAACCAGGAAGAAACAGAAATATGAACAGACCAATCACAACTAATGAAATTGAAACTACGATTAAAAATCTTTCAACAAGCAAAAGTCAAGGACCAGACGGCTTCACAGGTGAATTCTATCAAACATTTAGGGAAGAGCTAACACCCATTCTTCTCAAACTCTTCCAAACTATTTCAGAGGAAGGAACACTCCCAAAGTCATCCTATGAGACCACCATCACCCCGATACCAAAACCAGACAAAGATATCACAAAAAAAGAAAATTACAGACCAATATATCACTGATGAATATAGATGCAAAAATCCTCAGCAAAATATTAGCAAACAGAGTCCAACAACACATTAAAAAGATCATACACCATGATCAAGTGGGATTTATCCCAGGGATGCAAGGATTCTTCAATATACTCAAATCAATCAATGTGATACACCATACTAACAAACTGAAGAAAAAAGATCATATGATCACCTCAATAGATGCGGAAAAAGCTTCTGACAAAACTCAACATCCATTTATGATAAAAAGTCTCAAGAATGCAGGCATAGAGGGAACCTACCTCAACATAATAAAGGCCAGATACGACAAACCCACAACAAACATTATTCTCAATGGTGAAAAACTGAAAGCATTTCCTCTAAGATCATGAACAAGACAAGGGTGTCCACTCTCACCGCTATGATTCAACACAGTTTTGGAAGTCCTAGCCATGGTGACCAGAGAAGAAAAAGAAATAAAAGGAATATGAATTGGAAAAGAAGTAAAACTGTCACTGTTTGCAGATGACATGGTACTATACGCAGATAATCCTAAAGATGCCACCAGAAAACTGCTAGAGCTGATCAATGAATCTGGTAACGTTGCAGGATACAAAATTAATGCACAGAAATCTCTTGCATTCCTACACACTAACAACGAAAGACCAGAATGAGAAATTAAGGAAACAATCCCATTCACCATTGCAACAAAAAGAATAAAATACCCAGGAAAAAAACCTACCTAAGGAGGTAAAGACCTGTACTCAGAAAACTATAAGACACTGATGAAAGAAATAAAAAATGACACAAACACATGGAGAGATATACCATGTTCTTGGACTGGAAGAATCAGTATTGGGAAAATGACTATACTATCCAAAGCAATCTACAGATTCAGTGTAATCCCTATCAAATTGCCAATGGCATTTTTTACAAAACTAGAACAAAAAATCTTAAAATTTTTATGGAGACAGAAAAGACCCCGAACAGCCAAAGCAATCTTGAGGGAAAAAAACAGAGCTGGAGGAATCAGACTCCCTAACTTCAGACTATACTACAAAGCTACAGTGATCAGGACAATATGCTACTGGCACAAAAACAGAAATATAGATCAATGGAACAGGATAGAAAGTCCAGAGATAAACACATGCACTTATGGTCAACTAATCTATGACAAAGGAGGCAAGGATATACAACTGAGAAAAGACAGCCTCTTCAATAAGTGGTGCTGGGAAAAGTGGACAGCTGCATGTAAAGGAATGAAATTAGAACACTCCCTAACACCATACCAAAAATAAACTCAAAATGGATTAAAGACCTAAATGTATGACTGGAAACTATAAAACTCTTAGAGGGAAACCTAGAAAGAACACTTTTTGACATCAATCACAGCAAGATCCTTTTTGACTCACCTCCTAGAGTAATGGAAATAAAAACAAAAATAAATCAGTGGGACCAAATGAAACTTAAAAGCTTTTGCACAGCCAAAGAATCTATAAACATGATGAAAAGACATCCCTCAGAATGGGAGAAAATACTTGCAAACAAATCAGTGGACAAAGGTTAATCTCCAAAATATAAAAACAGCCCATGCAGCTCAATATTAAAAAAGCAAACAACCCAGTCAAAAAATGGGCAGAAGACCTCAATAGACATTTCTCCAAAGAAGAGATAGAGAGGTCCTAGAGGCACATGAAAAGCTGCTCAACATTACTAATTATTAGAGAAATGCAAATCAAAACTACAATGAGGTATCACCTCACACCACTCAGAATGGCCATCATCAAAAAAATCTACAAACAATAAATTCTGGAGAAGGTGTGGAGAAAAGGTAATCCTCCTGCACTGTTGATGGAAATGTAAATTGATACAGCCACTATGGAGAACAGTATGGAGGTTCCTTAAAAAACTAAAAATAGGGCTTCCCTGGTGGCGCAGTGGTTGGGAGTCCGCCTGCCGATGCAAGGAACGCAGGTTCATGCCCCGGTCCAGGAGGATCCCGCATGCCGCGGAGGGGCTGGACCCGTGAGCCGTGGCCGCTGAGCCTGCGCGTCCGGAGCCTGTGCTCCACGGCGGGAGAGGCCACAACAGTGAGAGGCCCGCGTACTGCAAGAAAAAGAAAAAAAAATCTAAAAATAGAACTACCATAGGACCCAGCAATCCTACTACTGGGCATATACCCAGAGAAAACCATAATTCAAAAAGACACATGCACCCCAATGTTCACTGAAGCACTATTTACAATAGCCAGGTCATGGAAGCTACCTAAATGCCCATCAACAGACAAATGGATAAAGAAGATGTAGTACATATATACAATGGAATATTACTCAGCCATAAAAAAGGAATGAAATGGGTCATTTGTAGAGACGTGGATGGACCTGGAGACTGTCATACAGAGTGAAGTAAGTCAGAAAGAGGAAAACAAATATCGTGTATTAACTCATATATGTGGAATCTAGAAAAATGTTACAGATGAACCGAACTGCAAGCAGAAATAGACAACAGATGAAGAGAACAAATGTATGGACACCAAGAGGGGAAAGAGGGGATGGGGTGGTGGGATGAACTGGGAGATTAGAACTGACATATATACACTAATATGTATAAAATAGATAATTAATAAGAACCTGCTGCATAAAAAATAAAATAAAATTCAAATAAATAAACACTTGTAAATTTTTCCAAAAAAAAAAAAATGAAACGAAATTGAGTCATTTGTAGTGAGCTGGATGGACCTAGTGTCTGTCATACAGAATGAATTAAGTAAGAAAGAGAAAAGCAAATATCATATGCTAACACATATATATGGTATCTATAAAAAAAAATGGTTCTGATGAACTTAGGGGCCGAACAGGAATTAAGATGCAGACGTAGAGAATGGACTTGAGGACAGGGAGGGTGAGGAAGGGTAAGCTGGGACCAAGTGAGAGAGTAGCATTGACACATATACACTACCAAATGTAAAGTAGATAGCTAGTGGGAAGCAGCTGCATAGCACACGGAGATCAGCTCAGTGCTTTGTGACCACCTAGAGGGGTGGGATAGGGAGGGTGGGAGTGAGGTGCAAGAGGGAGGGGATATGGGGATATATGTATACATATAGCTGATTCACTTTGTTATACAGCAGAAACTAACACACCATTGTAAAGCAATTATACTCCAATAAAGACATAAATAAATAAATAAATAAAAGAACACTGTTCTATTACATCACTTGTGGTTGAGTTCATGGACAAATTAAAAACTGTGAAATAATGAAAAGAAAATAAAGCTTTATTATTATGAAGACCTAAAGGAAAAACAGAATTTTGAAAAGTTTTTACTATAACCTTTTAAAACTATTTTCTATTTAGGAGAAAATCATAAGCCATAACTTCTTTGAAGCTGAAGTATGAAGTCATAAAGACCAGAACAGGTTAGGATGAAAGAAAAAATTAAAAATAGAGCACTACAAGTTTTCACAGAGGTAGTGAAGGCAGAACTGGGGTAGCATGAAATATGTCAGTGGGTGGAGGATGAAACTGAAAAGATCTCCTGGAGGTCTTAGTGCCTCCTCTCACAGTCTTACAGGGATAAAACCTAAAATAAAATTAATTATTATATGGGAGTATTGTGAACACTTCATGCCAAAAAAGTTAGAAACTCACAGGTAATAGAGAAATTTTTAGAGGTACACAAATTACCAAAGCTTATGCAAGAAGAAAACAGAAAATCTGAATAGACTGATAACAAGGAAAGAAACTGAGTTGGTAAATAAGGGAAAAAAGTTAAGTCTAATCCAAAATGGCTTCACTGGTGCATTCTACCAAATATTTCAATGGAAAAATAATACCAATCCTTCACAAATGCTTTCATGAAGTACAGAAGGGGGGAACAATTCTCAACTCATTCTATGAAGTCAGTATCACTCTGATATCAAAGCCAGATAAAGATATTACAAGAAAAGAAACTGCAGACAATATACTTCATGAACACAGACATAAAAAATCCTTAATGAAATATGAATAAACCATATTCAGAAACAACAACAAAATTATATGTTGTGATCAATTTGTGTCTATCTCAACAATTCAAAGTTGCTTTAACATCTGAATACTATATAATATTATATAACACAGTATATTATAGAATAAAGGACAAAACCATACAATAATCTCAGAAGATGCAGATAATGCAGAGAAAGCATTTGAAAAAATCCAATCCAACATTTCTTCATGATAAAAATTCTCAACAAATTAGTAATATAAGGCGACTCCCTCAACCTGATAAAGGGCATCTCTGAAAAGCCAATAGCTAACATACTTAATGAGGAAAGAATGAATGCTTTGCAACTCAGATCAAGAACAAAGCAAGGATGTCCCACTCTTGCCCCTTGTAATCAACAATGTCCTGGAGGCTCTAGCCAGTGAAATAAGAAAAAGAGTGACATCTTAACAGCATGTGGATTGGAAAGAAGTAAATCTAAACTGATTGTATTCACACATGATGAGCCGACATGTAGAAAATCCTAAGTTCACAGAAGAGTTATCAGAACTAATTCTTGAGTTTAGCAAAGTTTCAGGAGGTTAGTTCCTAGAAGGGTGAACAAGGAAATTTCTGGGGGAGCTGTTAGTGTTCTGTTTCTTAATCTGGGTCTTGGTGTATTACACTGCCTATTTGTCATCTCCTTTAGATGTCTTACAGGCATCTCGAACTTAATACGTCAAACAGATTATTGGTTTTACTCCCTAATCCACATCCATTCCCAGCAGCCCACCAACTATCTCCCTTCCCATTAACTGACATCAAGATTCACCTACTTGCTCAGTAGGAATTGGAATTATCCTTGATTCCCCCCTTTCCCTTGTATCACATGTGTAATTCAACAGCAAATCCAGTGGGTTCTACCACAAACAACATGGTGGATTCGTCCACTTCCCACCATCTCTATCACAACATCGCCCTTCCTCATCTACTGTCATTCCTTGGTTTAATGAATGCATAGGCTCCACCAAGAACCTTGTCTGCCATCTCTTCCTACTCCCTTGCTTCATTAAAAGTAACCAACAACTTCACAAGTTTCCAAGTCCAAGGCAAAGGTCACTGGCATGGCTCCCAAAGCCTTGTACCACATGCCCCTCTCCATCTCCTCTTTTGCTACGTCAGCCCTGTGTTTGTCCTTAGGACTTGGCAAGCTCTATCCTGCCTTGGAGGATTCATCTATACTCTCTTTCTGCCTGGAGCCCCACTCATTCTCCATAACAGCGTGTTGTTCATGACCTTCCACTCACTTTCCACAGTCTTTAACATTTTTAAAGTGTTGATTTATTTACTTGTATACTGTCTGTCTTCCTCTGCTACACTAAACTTGCATGAGGTAGGCCTATGCCTTTTTCATTCAATACCATGTGCCCAGCATCTGCACAATGCCTGGCAGGTAGTTGGCATAGTGCTTATTTATGCAAATGCACAGTGAATAAAGGAATAAATCAATAGATCAAGGAGTACTGGGGCAGACTCAGATGCTACATCTGATGATTCTTCACACATTGCATATACCAGGGGTTCCTAAACTTGGCTGCATATTGGAATCACCTGGGTAGCTTTCAAAAATCCCAACATACAGATTAAATCCTATGCCTATCACATCATAATGGCTGGGACTGACAGGCAGACAGCAGCAGTTTTTAAAGTTCCCTGGCGAAGTTGGGGAACCACTGACATATACCCTTTAAAATAAAAGCATGTAATAAAGTCTTCAAAAGAAAAACTTATTCCCTGTATTTACATCATACATGTATGAAGTTAAAATGGCTCCTGCAATATACATTATAAGCCCGAAAACATAAAGATGTGCTATGCTAAATTCTAACTATGGTTAATGTTGACAACCACTTTTATTTGTTAATTTGCAATGTATTCAAGAAGTCTGTAAATGATGTCAAGTAATGTAAGCACTTCTTCCAATATTAACAATGTTAAAAATGTTAAAAATGGTTTTTACCTGTATATTTTCAATTTTTAGCTGATTTTATTGATTAATGTTGATTACCCGGCTATTATAATTACATATATATGGGTATGTGTAATTCCACAAACATTGAATGAACAAATATTATTTGGCAGGTATTCTGCTCAGTGTTACAGAATGTGGGAAACCTAAGATGGAGTTTCATTTACATAAAACATTCACGTGTTGGCAGTTTGCTAAGATGATGAGTGATATATTATCTGACAGAGCTCATTAACTGGTGTAGCAGCATCTTCCCCATTCAACCCAGTTCAAATTCCAGGCTGTCCTCTTTACTATCCGTATAAATTTAGGTGACTTTGTTAATCTTTTTATTTCCGTTTTTTACCTGAAAAGTGAGAAGGGCAAGCTGAGTTCTGGAACTCTGGATAGGTGTAAATCATATGAAATATACAAAATGACACTGTTGTTTCCAATCAGTCAACAGACACTCATGTAAATGAACTCTGTTCACTCCCCGCAGCATATTTACTGTCCCACAAACAGGGTATAAGGAGGTGAGGGATTGGGACAGCCAATTCAGAACCTATCAAAATCTGATCACCAGCACCTTTAAAACCAACAACAATAAGAACTGATTCTCAGCAACCACACTGTTTAATTGTCAAGAAGAAAACTTGGCATTAATCCCACTGAAATGAAAGTAGTAGCAGGGTGGGTAAAAAGAGTGAAAACGGGGCTATCAGGACGTGAACAATAACACAGCCATATATTATGATAGGGCAGAATGAGAGGCTTCTTTTCTTTCCCCAAACAGCCTGAAATAGGGATGAACAAATCTGACTCCATATTAGATCTGTTCCTTTTGTTTTAACCTTTGTGTTCCCTTGACTGTGCTTAGTCATGCTGGCTCTGCACCTTTTGTAAAAGAATGTTGTCTATGGCCTCAAATATACAGGATAGCCCATTCTCAAGCCTCTGACCTTTAAGAGTCCATTCATAGAGAGATAAAAAGTTGCAGAACGGAGCATAACGTTTGTCTTGTTGGAGGTTTACAGGAACATCGTGAACTGACCCACATGGAGAGCTGCAAGAACAAAGGATTCTGACACCAAGAAGATTGCAACAACCAACCATGCCCCTCCCTCACCTGGCCTTTAAACCTGCTTTGCTGAAACCCTTCGGGAAGTTCGAGGACTTTTGAGCATGAGCCACCCGACTCCTTGCACGGTCCTGCAATAAACCCTTCTGTGCTCTAAACTACAACGTTTCAGTTTGTTTGGCCTCACTGTGCGTTGGGCACACAAACTGGCGTTTGGTAACAAGCCCTCCCCTGTGGTGTCCCACGGAGTTAGCCACAAAGCACAGGATGCTGCCCTCCAAGGAGGGCTGCCCAAGGCTTCCTTGGCCTTACAGAAAACCCTGAGTCAGCAGGAAGTTCAGGTTCACACAGGTGCTCTCTGCAGCCGTGGAACATACCTGCTGCCTGCTGGGTGGGAGCCAAGCCCACAGCTCCTAACCCAGCCCCATGGCTGCCCCAAACCTCGGCCTGCATGTCTTCACCCAGGAGCCCTCATCCTGGCTCTTTGACCCTGCTTTAGACTTCCTCTATCACCAAGATGTTCCCACACCTTGAAAAATACTATCTTCGGAGGAGAAGAACAAGAGAACTAAGAAAGACCAGCTGGGAGACAAGTGAAGGACCATCTACCTGCAGTGAAACATTCTGGCTGGAACCTGCCCTTCCAAAATGAAGCTCTCATCTGCCAACGGGGATGTGGTCACATCTGGCACATGGAAGACATTATCTCCGGAGGGCAGATCTCAAATACCCATTGCTCCTTGCTGATTACAGCAGCATCAGCCCCCTGGCGACATCCAGATACTACACAGCATGCCTTTGACGGAGGCTTCAGTAGTGATCCCAGGTGTCTAGGAGACACGATTGGACTCATGAATTAATTTGGGAGAAGAAGAGTCATTTGCACTGAAACAGCAAAAAGCTGGAACACCTCCTTAATAAGAGTCAACCCAGGAGATGAGACCACCCAAAGCAGGATATGAAGCTGTTAGCACCTCCTGGGGGAGCCAGCCTAGTCCATCAGGGAAGAAGGACCTGGTGCATATATACACACACACACACGCGCACACACACACACACACACACACGTGCACACACACACACGCACACGCACACGCACACCCCTCTCCTCTCAACATTAAGCAATTCCAAAGTCCTGGAGAGTTTGACTACATGAATCATTGCCCTATTTGCTTTCTTGAAGACTCAGCTGCTTAAGAAATAAAATGCCCAAATGTATGGACCCATATATCTGTTTAAGCTCAGCAGGGTGGGTTCATGGAAACTAACAAAAATCCTGTATTTGTTCATTCCACAAATAATCACACAATGGAAATTATTTTAGGTGCTCAGTGCACAGGAGTGAACAAACAAAAATCCCTGCCCTGGGGGAGCTTATATTCCAGTAGGTGAGACAGACAAACAATGAATAATTGGTATTAAAAAATGTCAATTAAACAAGAGGTTATGAGTCTGTTATAAAAATAATAAGTCTCTTAAAGAAGAGATTATGAGTCTGTAAGTGCTATGACTAAAACAGAGGACCTGGCATGCTGGGCAGGAGGGGGTGGGAGTGGGAGAGAAGGTCATAAAATCAAACAGCCTCATGGAGAAGATGATGAGGATGCAAACTCTTAGAGAAGATGAGGGCTTAGCTGTGCAGATATCTGGGGGAGAACCATTATTTGAAAACTGATTTATTAAGTAACCAAACGTGATCTTTTTCATAGGAGACACCATTTTTCTAACACAATCCTAACGAGTGGGCTTTTAGTTCGGGGGGGACAAAGTCTTGCTCCTGGATGCCTAAAGGAATGATTTTAGAACTGGGCAACGTGGCAGGGGCAGGGAGCAAGAAAAAGAAAAATGTCAGTGTCTGCCTTAGGAGGTCAAAGTTGGAACTGGCTGCACCAGGGGCTGGACAAGGATGTCTGGGTCTCAAAAACCCAACCCACATGCATGGGAGCGCCTTGATTTCTTCAACTAGTTTGATTTCCAGCGGCAGTGTATTAAAAGGTTAATTTCAGTCTGCAAGTCATACAGTTAGTATCTGATGTAAAGACAAATTTTTAAAAAATCAACGGAAGAATACTCCAGGATAAATGAATACCTCAGTGGACATGGACACACATCCTGCTCTGAGTCACAGCCGAAGCTCTGGGCCAGGCCCTGGAGAAGCAGCCCCTCTGGGGGGTCCTCTGAGAGCTGCCTAGGCGGGTGTCCCCCTCTACAGGGCCCAGCACCCACCAGGCGTGGCCGAGGCTTACTCACTAGAACGCTTCCAAGGTGTGCAGAGAGGTGGTGACAAACCTCCTTCCTAACCACTCTGTGGGGAGTGCTGGAGAAGGGCAAAGTCCAGGGTGGAACTTTGTGGGCAGGTCACCCACAGAATGCAGACCTCACATAAGGGAAGTACCTTGGCAAACTGGGCAGGTTTGGAAATTAAAAGACTAAGATACACGCACGCACACACAGAGGCATGCACCTGCTCATTCTGGAATGTTCTGGAACGTGCTGGAACCCTGCACACGCACAGATCTCCCTCTGCTCACTGCCCCTGCCAATGGCTGGCAGCTCCCATGTGTCGATGCCCAGGCTGGAGGTGAGGACATCCCCAGCCCCTGAAGTCCCTGGCCGGTGGTTGTTAGAGGTCGGGGACTGGCTGCCAGCTGTGCGTCTGGGGACACTTCCATGGGTAGGCTGCCCTGGCCACCTTGCTGAGGCTGGCTTGGGCGGCCCCAGGGCTGGCCTTCTGAGCTCCAGGCAGAGCACAGGGCTGGGAGCACTGCTGGCCCCCTTCTCCCTCGGCTCAGGATGTGTGGCCCTCTCAGTGCCCCGTCCTTCCTCAGAGGCCTCTGTAGCCACCTGGCGAGAAACATCTTCACCTTTGAGTTCAGTGCTTTTCACACTTTTAAATTCACACAACGATGAAAGATTTTACAAGAGGGAGAGGGCATTTATGCATGAACCAAAAATTACCCTGGCTACCCTTTAAGGTACATCTATTTTTCATTCTATTCCATTAAAAAATGATAGCTATGATCTACCGAATGGATTCCAGGCTCTAGGGGGTTGCTCGGAACAGCCTGACTTGAGCTGATGTTGGGGATCTGCTGACTGAGCTGATGGGTGGGGACAGGAAGGCAGGAAGGCCTGGACAGCATCCAGGAACAGGGGTGAATGACCAGCTCCCTCTGTGCCCCACAGCCCTTCACTCCTTGTTGTGGTCTAGATGTTTGTGTCTCTCCAAAATTCATGTACTGAAATCCTACCCCCAGTGCAATGGTATTAGAAGGTGGGGGCTTTGAATGGGGTCAGTGACCTTATAAGAGACCCCAGGGAGCTCCCTCGCCCCTTCCATCAAGTGAGGATATGAGAAGACGGCTGTCTGCAACCCAGGAGAGAGCCCTCACCAGAACTTGGCCTGGCCCCTGATCTCAGACTTCTGGCCTCCAGAACAGTGAGAAATACATTTCTTTTGTAAGCCACCCAGTCTATAGCACTTTGTCATAACAGCCAGGACTAAGACACTCCTACCAGTTGGGTCTGTAATGTGACTGAGGAGGTTTCCTGAGGCAGGGGTGAGACTTCCCACAGCAATGGCCCCAGCTCCGGACATAGCTGCTGGTGAGCAGGAGGTCCAGTAAAACGTCAGTGGGTGAACAAACGAATACTTTCAAGGTGGAGAAGTATATCATGCATTTAATACCACTTTTACTCACTTGAAATTTGCTAACCAGGAAGAAATAGTCAATTGATTTTTGAGGTATAAAGCAATAGCTAGGAAAATCAACATTTTAAAGTTAGATTTTGTGTACAGGTAATATTTTATGACCCTGATTGCACTTCTTTATAAACATAGTGGCAAATGTCACTGAAGGTATACTATTTGTGAAGAACTTTTAAAGCACTTAACATGCATTATTTTATTTCATTGCCTCTACCATCCTATGAGGTATCATCATCCCCATTTTACAGATGAGGAAAGTGAGGTTCAGAGAGGTGAAGTCACTTGCCCAAGGTCACACGGTTGGTGAGAAGCTGGAATTTACATCTCCCGGTCTGACTGTAGAATCTATACTAGAAACCACAGCATAATTTACTAACCTCTGATGACAGATTGTTGTCTAGTAAAGAATCTGTCTGGCCTTTGTCCCTGGCTTCCTGGGAAGTAAACTTTAAACCCTTAGGATTTCCTGAGTGATAGGAATGCCTTTGTCATTCATGGTGGATCCCTTGGATCACAGCTGCATTTATGCTAACCATAAATAACTCAGGACAGAGCTGCCGAGGCCACAAAGACCAGCCATGTGATTGATTAGTGATTAGTAGGTTGGGGCTTTGAGTCAAATGTTATCAACCTAACCTCCCAACCTCCTGGGAAGGAACTGGGGCTGTGGCCAGTGATCCAACCAATCACATCTCCATAGTGAAACCCCAATAAAAACTCTGGACACAATGGCTTGGGTAACCTTCCTGGTTGGTGACCATGTCTGTGCCAGGTGGGTCACATGCTCTGACTCCCTGGGGAGAGGACAAGGAGGCTCACAGGCCTCACACTGTGCATCTCCTCATTTGGCTGGTCCTGATTTGTACCTTTATCATAAAACATAACTTGTAGCAGTCAGAAGTACAGGTGGCCTGGGGACTGTGGAACTTGTGCCCAGCGTCTGAAGTGAGGCAGGCTTGTTGGGGACCATGCTCTTAACTTGTGGGGTCTGTGCTGACCCTGGGTGGTCAGTGTCAGAACTGCCCAGCCACACTAAGCCATCCGATCTGGAGAAGCAGGAATACAAGGGAGGGAGCCTCAGATAAAAATCTGGTTCAGCCTCACGGGGAGAAATTGGCCCAAAAAGGGAAGCCCTTCAAAGATGTGTCCCATCCTTGCTGGATTGCAGGAAGATAAATGTCTCCTTGTCAGATACAGAGTGTTCCAGATTTACTGTGGTCAGCCTTGAGCATGGCTGTCCTCCCATCAAATGGGGTGAGGACAGCGACAGTTCCATTTTCAGTGGAACTGCTTTGCTCTACTAAAACTATAACCAAATTAAAATCAAAGGACCATAAGACTTAGGACCACTGAGGAGAAAGTATTGTATCCCTTGTGCACCAAACAGCTTTGCAATGTGACGTGATTGCCAAGGTCTGTCTGTAGGAACTGAAGAGCCCTTACAACAACACCCTTCAGGGGATGTGCAATCCCAGAGCTGAGCTCTTAACATCATTTTGTCCCTAAAAGCAGTTGTTCAATTTTCTAGGAAATGAAATTGGGCTTTAAGTATATACTAGGGAAACTTGCTATGTATTTAATAGGTTCCTATCATTAATCCTGAAATGGAACATCTTGTTATAAAGCCGCCTGACCACTTGTCTTAGTCCATTTGGGCTGTTGAGACAGAATACCATAGATGGGGTGGCTTATAAACAACAGAAATTAATTTTTCACAGTTCTGGAGGTTGGGAAGTCCAAGATAAAGGTGCTGGCATACTCAGTGTCTGGTGTGTATTCCCTGGTTCATGGATAGAGCCTTCTGTGTCCTCACATGGTGGAAGGGGCAGGGGAGCTCTCTGGAGTCCCTTTATAAGGGCAACAACCCCATTCATGATGGCTCTATCCTCATGACCTAATTTAACTCCCAAAGCTCCCCCTCCTAACACCATCACACTGAGGGGTAGGATTTCAGTATATGCATTTTGGGGGGACACAAGCATGGCATGCAGTCTATAGCACCCTCTTAATGGCTGGTATTCCCATGGGTTCAAGGTGATTCAAAAGGTTAATGCTGAACCAAATTAAATGTGATCCTTGCCTAGTGGGGTATCAGGACACTTACGTGGACCCTGGAGGCACTGTGGGGTTTCTGGGGTCTTGGGTTAAAGCTGGCAGCCAGCATGGCTGGGCGATGGAGGGAGGCCCCTCACCCTCTGTCCATGAAGGAGGCTGGGCTAGGAGCACTGCACAAGGCAGGCAGCATGAGTAGGGCACAGTGCCTGGAAGCTGGGGTCCCAGGGCTAGTGCAGGCCCTACTGCCATCTGGCCGGGGCCAGCAGGCAGCCAGGCAGGGCCTCCACCCCAGGTGCACACTGAGTGAGACCTCACCACAGGCCCTGGAGTAGGTGGGC
>RJWK010038554.1:0-20756 GCA_004363435.1 Platanista minor | reverse complement strand
AGAAAACAAAGGATCCAAAAGGTGAAGTAACTTCTCTAAGAGCACTCAGCTAAGCAGAGAGCTCAAGCATCAGCTGGTCAGCCATAAGATAGGTACTCTTTTCTCCCTCTAACAGATGAGAAAACAAAGGATCCAAAAGGTGAAGTAACTTCTCTAAGAGCACTCAGCTAAGCAGAGAGCTCAAGCATCAGCTGGTCAGGCCTGGCTTCGAAGCCAACCTTCCCTCTATGACCCCACCTGCCCCTGCCCGGCAGCGTCTTAGAAGCCTGAGGTCTGAGCTGAGTCTTTCCTTTCTGTCCTGGAGGTTTGCCCCGGGACTGAGGGGTTTCCTGGGATGAGGAACCGGGACGGTTGCTGAAACCGGGACGGTTGGTCACCCCACATGGGAATGTGGATACCTGGCCCTTACCGTGCGTGGCCTCATGCGTAGATGCCGGGCTGCGTGGAGCAAGGGGAAAGGTCACGGCCCACAAGACGCCCCCTGCAGGGCAGGGACCACAATGTAAAGTCCTCCAACTTCTGAGAAAAGTTCCAGCTGGTCTCCAGGCCAGAATATAATAATCATGATCATTTGGAGGGTGCACACAGGACTTGTCAGTGGACAAGGTTTGCCAAACATTAGAGAAACATCCTGGGGTTTTTCTCTTTTTTTAACGAATCCAAGAAATCTAAATCTAGGTAAAATTTTTGAAAGTATTCATGCATCCTTTGGACTCATCGTCCTCAAGTGCTCAGCTCTGAGCAGGCTTCAGGGTCCACAGCCACCTGGAGCTTGATCGAGAGTCCTTACGTGCTCCTGCTAGAAGGCCACCAGCAGTCCCTGTGCCACCCCCACACCCCCCCCCCGCCCCCCCCCCCCCACACACACACACTCACCCTGCACATGACCTTGTCAGAGCCTCTGCAGCTTCTCTTTGAGCTTCTGCAGGTGCTGTTTAGACCAAACCTTCCCCCTTCCTCCTGAAACCCTACTCATCCTCCGGCCTCTCCTCCTCCCAGAGCCTTCCCACCACTTCCTTCCTGCCTGGGTTACATGGGCACTGTCCCTCTGTGTGGGTGTTTGTTTCACTCCCCCTCCAGGCTGGGAGCCCTGCCAGGCATGAGCCAGTGACCATCTCCTTCTGGGGTTCCCAGCATCCACTACAGTGTTTGGCATACAGATGCTCAGTAAATGTTTCTTCCAGTGAGATAGAAACAGAGCTTTTCGGGGCCTGCTGGTGATGGAAACAGCCCAGCTTGAAAGGCGGTCTGCTCCACGTTGCATCCACAGCTGGCTCCAGGCTTACTTACAAGCACAGAAGTTACTGTCAGCTTCGAGCCAGGGCCGCTGGTTCCTGGCTGTTGTGGAGGCCACCCCACGGTTGCCATGGGAGCCAGCCACTCACAAAGCCTCCAGGGAGCCCTGAACTCCGCCCCCAACTCCCTGCTGCTGATCCTCCTCAGATGCTGCCATGGGAAATTCCCAGGTTCCAGCGCCTCTCTCCAGCCCATCCCTTAGGCCGGAAGATGGGGGCTGGGCCTCGGTGGGGCTCGGACCACGCCACCTACAGCTGCTTTTATGGAACAAGGCATTCAAAGTTCCAAAGAGACCAGCCAGTAAAGGCACTGCTGGAGCACATCCTGTCAGATGAAGTGTCTTCACACTTGGCAGTGAGTTGAAAAGGGCGAGAACCAAGAAGCAGGCAGGATGGGGAAACCGAAGAGGAACCAGTTTTCCTTTAACCACAGGGTGGCTTTTGGGGTGGGTGGGGAGGTCTGATGCTGGGAAAGGGGCACCAGGGAATGTTGTCAGACCTGCCGATGGTGGATCCCCACAGCAGGTGTGGGAAGCATCTGTGGAGTATTTCACAGATCGAGAAGCTGAGGCTCAGAGAAGTTAACCAAATACATGTTCTTATCATCTTGGGCCTCTTCCAGGCGTGGTCTTATAAGTCTCCCATGCGTGCCTCCATGCTCTCCTGGCCGGCTGGAATGATGATGACTCTGGGCAACCTTGGAAGTGACCAGTGACCTGGTGAAGAGGAGAGAGCCTCTGCCAATCCAAGCCCCTGCATAACTGTGCTGAATCGGGCTGCCCACCAATTTCCACCCCTGCGCAGGAGTATTACCTGGATAAGAAATAAACCTCTCGTGTGACTACACATGGGGTCTGTTTGTTACAACAAGTAGCTTTCCTTAACTGAACAATGGGACAGGAAGCTTTCGGCTTCCTTGTACTCCATTTCACAGGACTAGTTCCAGGACAACTGGTGGCTTCTGAGGTATGTAGGCTCAGGTGGAAAGGTCCAGAGATGCTGGTATGTTCATCACGACAGCTTCTTCCTGTGCTCTGGAGGATTTCCAAGAAGTTGGCTCCAAGACAGAGCAATAATTGTTCACATAATGTGTTGCCAGAGAGATTATGGCTTTGCTGCATGGTATCTGGTGATTAAAAGGTGTTCTATAAATACTTATTGAATGGGTGGATAGATGGATAGATGGATGGATGGATGGATGGATGGATGGATAATGGCTTCTACTGCAGGGCAGGGGAAGGAGGGAATGTCCTAAGTATAGACATGGAGGTCTAACTGAGACACGAGAAAGAAAGTAAAGAGAGAGAGCTGGCCACTCCAGTGACGGCACCCTCTTAGGGTATGTTGGCAAGTCCAGCTGGGTAAACAACAACAGGTGACCAGAGATGGACAGGCCCAAGGAGGCAGCAGACGTGTGGCGTGAGCGAGCAGCTCCTGCTGCTGGAAATGCTTCCCACCCAGCCCCAGCCAGGGCTCGGGATGCCACTTAATCAAATAAAAACACAGACAGTGTGCCCACTGAAATGTGAATTTCAAATAGACAACTCTTATTTGTCCTTGTGAGGCTTGGGACATACTTATACTAAAATACTATTCACTTTTTTTTTTTTTTTTTTTTTTTTTTTTTTTTGCTGTACGCGGGCCTCTCACTGTCGTGGCCTCTCCCGTTGTGGAGCACAGGCTCCGGACGCGCAGGCTCAGCGGCCACGGCTCACGGGTCCCAGCCGCTCCGCGGCATGTGGGATCTTCCCGGACCGGGGCACGAACCCGCGTCCCCTGCCTCGGCAGACGGACTCTCCACCACGGCGCCACCAGGGAAGCCCACTATTCACTTTTTAAAATCTGAAATTCAAATGGAAATGGGTGTTCTGTATTTGATCTGGCAACCCTAATCCAGGCTGCCCAGTAAGTGATCTTGTATGGACAAACGGGGGAAACATCTGACATAGGCTGATCAAAGACCACTGTTTCAGGGGTCAGCAGTTGTTTGTGTCTTCTGAATAGCCAGGAGGCAGAAAACCTCTAACAACTTCACTGGGCCTCTTCTCTGCATTTTGGAAAGTATTCTAAGTACAGAAAATGTCAGGTTTGTAAACAGTGGCGTAAATTAGAACAGAAAAAACAAAAAAAACAAAAAACCAAAACCAAACCAAACCAAACCAAACCAAAAAACCCTTTGGCCTTCAGTCTATTAGATCCAGAGAAGAAATTCTTCCAACCCAGTGTCAGTTTATTAAATGTGAAACATACATCCTCATCCAGAATAGAATTTATAGAATGGGGAGAACCAGGGGTCTTTCTGCTTTTAACCTTTGGAAGAAGTCTCTGTGTGTTTTTTTCAAAATTCTTAAAACAAACATTTTCCACAGGTAGTTATTGTCCCTATCAAAAACTTGCTGTTTAATAAATAAATCCATTGTCGGCGCAGAATTCTTGGTCAGCGTGTGCAAAGAGGCTGTTTTTCTCCCTTTAGATTCATTATTTTAGTTTATTTTCTTAATATTCCTGGGAGCCATGGGAGAAAGTTCTAGATGTAAGGGGAGTCTAGCCTCACCCTTTTCCCCCATACTGATCACATTACAATTTTACATTAAAATCTCCTTGGGGAGGAAAAATGGCAAGAGGCCTGAAGGGCTAAGCCAACCTCTTTCCCGGGTCGGGAGGATGGGTCGTGTACCTGGACCACATCCTCGCTGGGTGCTGATGCCTGTTGTCAACAACAGGATGGACAGCTGCATCTGAGCATCACATCGTGAGAGAACCTCCACCATCATCATCCCACTGGTCACGTGCTCTACTTGTCATTGTCCCCCGCGGGCGTCCTGACTTTCATGCGTGCCTCTCTGCAGTCTGTTCCCCACCCAGCAGCCATAGAGGGCTTTGGAAAATGCCATTCCCCTGCTTTAAACCTTCTGGTGAGTCCCCAGCCTTGAACAAAATAGCCAAGCCCTTTACTGTGGTCTCCCTAGTTCCACGCCCACTTAGGGCTCCCGATGAGCTGGTAACTGTGCTTGAAAAATCCTTTCCCCGGGTGTTTGCCTGGCTGCTGCCTTGTTGTCACTCAGGTAACAGCCTAAAAGCTGCCTTTCCAGGCAAACTGCCCAGATCATGAAACCTAAAGTAACCCCTTTCCCCCCATCTCATCACGCTGTTTGATTTTTGTCATAGCACTTACTACTATCTGATCATTTTTTGTTTATTTGCTTATTGGCTGTATCCTCCAAGTAGAATGTAAACTCCAGAAAGACAGGGACCCTGTTTCTCCTCTTCAACCCATATTCCCAGCACCTAGAACAGCACAGCACATAGTAGGCCATCAATACCTGTGGACCAACTGAATGAATGACTTGCAGAAACTTTCAAAGGCTCATCTTTTCACCAGGCACCAAATCCTCATGAAGACAAAACACACACAGACTAATGGCACTAGCAAATATTCATCCAGGGCTCGCTACCTGCCTAAGCACTTCACATGTATAATTAACTCTCTTAATCCTCACAACAGCCCTGGGAGTTCCGTCATGTTATTATCCCATGTCACAGGTAAGGGCCTGGGGCACAGGTAGGAAACGTCCTTGCCTGTGACCACATGGGTCAGAGGATACCTGGATGGACCCAGGCAATCCAAACCCAACTCCAAGCACAATCACTAAGCTGTGCTGCTAACCCCAAATAAAGCCCAAATCCTGGGGACATGAAAGGGCCGGGTTTCTGGAAGGTATTCCCTGTGAGGCTTTTGATTGAATACGTTGGTTTCTCTTATACCATTTGTTGAGTTCTGGTCATATTTCAGTGTTAGGAGGATACAGAACCAGCGTGTGGCTTGGCAAGACTTAAGAGGGAGCCAAAGACAGAGGGTGAAAGAGAACCCACGATAGAGCCACCGTTGCCTGTGTCTACCCGCCCATCCACTGGCCGTTCACCCAACACCCAATCACCACAAGGCGCCATGCCATTCTGGGCACACCTGTCTATCAGGAGGTGGTAAGTACTGCAAAGGCACAGAGCAAGGTAGAGAGTGGGATGCTGAGGATAGAAGAAGTTGCTGCTTTATAGGTTCCATGTGAGAGAGCGTGGAGCAGGGTGCTCCAGGCGGTGGGACGGTGAGCGGCGAGGTCCCGAGGCAGAACGTGCCTGGTGTGTCCAGAGGACCAGCAAGAGCGGGCCTGAGACGGGGGAGCAGCGGGCAGGGACGGGGTCAGGGAAGGGAGAGGGCTTATGGGTGCTGTAACGTATTAGGATTTTGCTCTGAGTCAACAGGAAGCCGTGGTTTGACTTACAGGTTTGGAGAGTCACTCTGGCTGCTCAGACACTGAGTGGCACAAGCATGAAAGGGGAGGCCGTGGCTGTGGTTCTGCTCCCTAGCGGACATCCGACAGTGCCTGGACACACGTTTGGTTGTCACAACTTGGGGAGTCAGGGAGTGTGCTACTGGCATCGGTGAGTATCAGCGGGTATGCTGCCAAGCGTCCTGCACTGCACACAAATCCCCCACAACAGAGAATTATCCAGCCCCAAATGTCAGTCGTGCAAGGGTTGAGAAATCTGGAGTTAGCGGATTACTGCCATCATCTAGGCAAGAGATGTACTCATTAAATGGCAACTGAGCACCTACTGTGTGCCGGGCAATGTTCCAGGAACTGAAGATACAGCGACGAACAACACAGACCAGGTCTGTGCCTTCTTGAGTTTACAGTGTAATGACAGTGGAATCTTAGAACAGGGTGGAGGTGGCAGAGGGGTGAAAATGGCTGGGTTCTTGTATCTTTTGAAGGTAAAACCAACAGGATTTTCTAAGGATTGGGTAGAATGACAGAGGAGCCGAAGTTGACCCCAAGGCTTCGTCCTGAGCAGTGAGTACAGAGTTGCTGTTTACTGAGATGAGGACCACGGGGAAGGTGGGAGACAGTGATTTAGGGGTTGGGCAAATTGGGGGTTTTGTTGTGGACATATTAAGTGGAGATGAGGGAAATTGGAGATTTAATCTGGAGGTTAAAAAAAAAGAGGTCTTTTTTTGGTAGGAAAACAATTTTAGAAACTGGCAAATGTAGAGGAGGGCACTGAAGAATTCAGTGTAGGTGTAAGAGTGCATCCAGGAGATCCTTCCCGCAAGCTGATCTCTCCTCCCTGAGAGCTCTAACCTCTAACCCTGCAGAGGATGGGGAGAAGCAGGATGAGGCGAGAAGAAAGCCAAATGAAGAAAGTGTTCCAAGAGGTGAGAGCGATCAGCCATGCCAGGGAAGTGCTCCCATGCCAGGAAGAAAAACTAAATACCACCTCCTCCCCATTTTCCAACGTTATAAATTGTTCCGGTGAAGCATCACACAACCTGGTCTACTCATCGCTGCCTTAGCTATTTCAGTCTCTCCATTTACTCTGGTCAGTAACTAAGTTGGATGTTGCCCAAGATGCAAACGTGTTTACTACATACTCCCTGTCCTCATGAAGCTTTCCACCTACTAAAGAAAACACAACATCAACGAAAGCTTCTGTCACATAAAAGAAGGAATTAACCTATCAGTATTCACCAGGTGTCTGCTATATTCACAGCTCTCTGCTTGTGGTTGAAAATACACAAGAGAAAGGCAAGACAAAGGTTTTCATCTCATGGAATTTACAATCTAGTCGTGGAGATTTAGAGGAGACATATAGTGGAGAGTGGAGATGCTCTAGGTGTTTGAAGAAGGAGGAAGCTATTCATCATTGAAAGGTCTTCTTACTGTCCTCCAGCCTGAAATGTCTCCCTTCTGCTGTGGTTCACATATGTATTGGGACTGGGAGTCCCAAGGAAGTTGGGGATCGGGCGAGAGGATGTGAGTAAATCAGCACGACCATGACAACCTCTGAAAAATGACCCCAGTGCCCACTGGCCATGGACTGACAGTAGGAGGAGACTTTTCCTAGGAGCTCAGGCTCAGAGCTAGCATCCTCTAGGATTGGTGGTGGAAGGGGAATTAGGGCCAACACGGAGCTAAGATATCTTGGTGTCTCTTCCCATTCATTAGCTCCCAGCTGTGATTTCCCCAGAAGTAACCAGATAAAAGAGGTTTTGCATTTGCAATGTGGAGGCTTTGGAAAAATCAATTTCCACACCAATTTCTCTCTCAGGTCTGATATTCTAACCCGAAATAGGTTCTCAATTCTGCATACCCCAGCATTATGATGGGAAATTCATGAATTTCTGCATTAATATAACCAAATCCTCGTACTATAAGGAGCAAAGCTTCAGTGCTCACAGGAATTCTTTGTATAAGAGGCAGATGAGCCTCAAAGGACAATCAGGCATTTACTTGTTTTAGCCTCATTTCTAAAGTGTAAGAAAGGCAGTAAAGTGGTGGATTGTTGGGCATGTGTAAGTAGAGCATGGTTCAAGTTTTTGCAAAGTTTATACACCTCTTTCCATAAAAATCTCAGGCGATTCTTAAGATAAATGTGTATGGCTTGAGAAGCGATCAAAGAAACCATCTATTTTCTTTTTTGTACTAATTCCTGAAGTACTCTTCCATGAAGACTCAAGATACCTCAGAAGGAAGATGGAAGGACAAAGTATTTCCCCAAAAATGTCTACTTCCTCTATCTCTCCTCATCTTCTTTTTCAAGTCAGTTGGCTTTACCGACAGTAAGATATTTCAATTGTCCGTTCTGTCAACACCTCACCAAAGCCAAGGTAAACATGATCATTTTGCTTTGGTGTAAATAGATATGGGCGTAGATTATTTTTTCAAACAGCCAAGGACCAGAGAGTCAGAAATCACCTGTAAAGTCTGGAAGGCTTGCAAGGCCGTTATCAGGAAAATTCCCTCACATTTCTTTAACAAACAAACAGTAAGCAAAAGACTTGGATTTTCCTTTTTCACCGGTGTGGAGCCATCCTGTTCTTTGAGCCCGGTCCTAAGTTGGGAAATACAAAGGGCCAACTGATTTCTTATGAATGTGATTTTTCTTACCTGACATATTTTCCATAAATTAGGACAATGGTGCTAGGTTTTTAGATTAAAAGACCCAGTTCAATATGTCTGTCCGCGGAAGAGGACGCGAAGCATTTGCTTTGCGCCTCCATTAAGATGACTTACAAGGGGCTGCTGTCAGACGAGGCATCTGGATTCTGGCTGAGCTGATTTAGACCCCCAGGCTGAAAGCCTTCGAGGACCCTTAGCAAGTCCCTTCCCAGCCCCCATCCTCAGAAACAACATGAACAACATGGAGACCCACACATGCACGTTTTGAGGATAATTTCAGGGTTTTCAAGCATTCCCACCCCAGAGGTCCAGACCCCAAAACCACATCTGAGCTCTGTGTTACAGGTTACTTACTTGCTCTCTCTAAGGCTCACTCTCCTCCTCGTAAGTGAGCGTGTGATATGTGATAACAATACCTTGATCATCAGTCGACTTTAAAGATTAAATGAGCAGATGTATCTGAAGCTCTCAGCACAATGCCTTGCCCATAATGAAAGCTGGTCATCTTTAGCTGTTATTTTCATGCCTGGGCCATGAGTTTAAGATCCCCTGGTCAAAAAGAATAGTATAGGTACTTTATAGTTTATCTGTACCAATATATATTTTTATTTATTTATTTATTTATTTATTTATTTATTTATTATTTCTTTTTGGCTGCGTTGGGTCTTCATTGCTGTGCACGGGCTTTCTCTAGTTGCGGCGAGCGGGGGCTACTTTTCGTTGCAGTGCGTGGGCTTCTCATTGCGGTGGCTTCTCTTGTTGCGGAGCACCAGCTCTAGGCGCGTGCGGGCTTCAGTAGTTGTGGCTCGTGGGCTTTGTTGTTCCACAGCATGTGGGATCTTCCCGGACCAGAGATCGAACCCGTGTCCCCTACATTGGCAGGTGGCTTCTTAACCACTAGGCCACCAGGGAAGTCCCTGTATCAATGTTTAAAATCTATATGGCAGGTTTTATGGAGTAACAGTTAAGAGCATTAGTTTACTTCAATGTCCATAGTTTACCTGGAAATAGCTTGACATCGAGAATGGAAACATGAGTTTGTATTATTTGAAGCCTTAACTCTTGGGGCACTGAGTTGCTGTAATAGAAAATTCAGCCTCCGAGAGTGGTCAGCTGGCAATATATCAGAAAGATGTCAGCTCTTCAAATTTCAAGCACCACCTGAGGCTTTGCATATTAAGATAATGCATGTCAGAAATGAGTTTTTATTGGCAAAATGAGAGACTTGTTAGTCTACATGATGAATATCAGAAATAGACTCTCAATGGTAGAATTAAAGGTATTCAAGTTTGGAAGACTGGGTAAAATACTGTAAAAATGCTCCCCAATGCATGCTGTAGGCCCCAGTGCGGCTGGGGTCATGTGCATAGGGATGGCACTGAGGCCAAAGACAGTCCTGTGAGCTGCCATTGGTTAAATTTTCTGGTTGCCTAATGCCAGTTCTAGGGCCCTACCTCTGGAATATTGTTGCTTGTGCCTCAGGGGAAATTTTTAGTCAAGAGATAGAATCCATCAAGCTCACAGTTGTACGAATTGTCCTGGGCCTGCTTTCTAAAGGAATCCTTGTTTAATAAAAGTTCTGTATTTGTGTCCAAATTTAGTCTGAGAATTACTTTCCTAATAACATGATAATGAACACCTTCAGTGTCTCTGTGACGTCGTAAACCCAAATTACCCAAGAGTGGTGCTCAGCCCTAATGGATTAAGTCAGTTCACAGTAGCTTTTTTTTTTTTTTTTTTTTGTCCTGTGACCACACTGCTCAGCCTGCAGGATGTTAGTTCCCTGACCAGGGATGGAACCTGGGCCCCCAGCAGTGAAAGCAGGGAGTCCTAACCACTGGATCACCAGGGAAGTCCCCACAATAGCTTTAAGATAAGATAGACCTGAATATGACTCCCAAATGTGCTACTTCCTAGCCCTTTGACCTTGGGCAGATGTCCTTACCTGTGGGTCATTAAAGGATTAGATAAGATAAGGTATACAGAGCACATGCACAGTACCTGGCACACAGTGAGACAGTAATAAAGGCATCATCGTGGTTATGATCAAGTGTTTAGGGATTCTCATTTCTCCTAATTATAAGTGGCTTTCCAACAACTTTAGATGTCTATTTTACATGACAATTTTACACAGAACTGTAAGTCGCGAAAGTGCCCACTCTTGGGCTCTTGTGACCTACTGTGCTCAGGTGCTTCTTTTACCTCTTGGAGTCTTTAAGGTCCCCATGGGGATTAACACTCCTTGTGGGCAGGGATCTCATCTCTTAGTCACTGTTGATGCCCGGCACCTGGACCCAGGCCTGGAAGGTGGCAGGGGAATGATAGGGACCTAACTGAACTGTGCATCTTCTCTTATCCAAGCTCAGAACCAGGTGTTCTTTATTCTCCCTCTCCTTTCCCTGCTCTCATTCCACCAACCATGCTTCCCATTGGTTGTTTATTCCTAACATTACATCTTCCAACCTCTTGGCCACCATCTTAGTCCAGGCACCATCTTGCATTTAGGCCATTGACATCTTCACCTGCTGATTATATCCAGCTTGTTTCCCCTCCCGTGTCTGGCTAGTTCTTTCTTCAAACTGTCTTCTACAAAGCAGCCAGATAATTCTGTTAGAACTCTGCACAAATCATCATTCTCTCAAAAAACAAAAAAAAAAACAAAAACCCAAAAAAACCCACTTTCAACAACTCTCTACTGAGAGCATCCAAATCCTACAAGCTGGCTGGCAACTGGAGTCTCCACGACCTAACCCATGGACTTCCTTTCAGGAAATCCTTCACTCCAGTCACAGTGGCTTACTCATTATCTCTGCTGACCCCGGTGTTCACAGACCAGTGTCTCTCAAACATCTCCACCAAAGGCTCCCTAAACTACAGAGGAGGGTGGCTCAGGTACATAGAAGGAGATGTTGCTTTCAAGTCCTGTGTTTTATATAAAAAACTCATATGAATTTTGCATTCCTAGCACATAATATATCCATCTGTGTTTATTAATATATAAACATCTTAGATTATAGCCACTCTGTAAAATTGGATGAGTCCAGTCTCCAGGGTCCAAGAAGATGTGCCCAGGTAAGCCGATGGTTTGTGAATCCTCTAGCTTACCACGAAACACCATTTTCCCCACCATCACAAGCCCACAGTCTGTTCTCCTGGCTTCCCGCCTCCCTACCCTGACTATTTCGGGCAGCAGTCACCGCCTCCTCTGAGATCCTACTCACTGTAGCTTGAACTGTGGACCATCTTTTCATAAACAATTCTGTTCCCCCAAACAAAAGGTAGGCACTTGGAGACAAAGACCCTCTGTTACACCAGTGTTTTTCCCCTGGGTGTGGCAAGAAGCTCTGAGCGCAACCAGCCCTCAGCAACATCTTCTGTATCCCTCATATGCTTTAAAGTGTCTCTTTAACGTTTCCATTTTACATTGATTTCTTTCTTTCTTGTCTTTTCTCCTCTTTCATTCCCATCCCTTCAATGGCATTTCTTTCTCCTTCTCTCCTATTTCAGGTCTGAGTGAACCAAACACTAAGTTATCTCTCAATGGTGGGAGCTTTTCTGATGCTATGCTTTAAAATGCTTCCAACAGAACAATATAAAGAGCGATAAGAGTAACAAAGAATGGCTTATTTATTTGTTTGTTTTGGGCATTTTATCAAAGACAGGCCCTGTGCTCAGAGATTTATTTGACTTGTTTCATGATAACACACCGGTTGAGAATCCCTCACTGAAGTAAAGTGGAACATTTCAGAAAAGTACACAAGCAACTCTCAGCTTCCTGGAGACCCACTTCCTTTCTCTGCCCAGCCTCTCCCATTTCATGTTTCAGTAACAGCCCCACCGAACGAACGGAAGAACGAAGGCAGGGAACTCATGCAAGGAAGGGCTTTGAAACAGAAGGTTAAATTGAGATGAGCTTCAGTCATTAGCTCTGCTTTCTGTGGTCCCCATTAACCCAGGTGTTTGAAAGGGCAATCCTGGAGGGATGTGTCAGCTGAATCACAGAATGCTATTGAGGTTTTCTTCCACTCAGTGGGCACAAACGATACACACACACACACACACACACACACACACACCACACACACCCCTTTCCCTCCGGCCCCTCCCCCAGCCTTTTTCAGAGGCTGGAAATATAATTGGGGCGAGGAAGGGAGGCAGTGTGCCCAGTGGGCGTGGCCTCCTGGCTCCAGGTGAGAACTGACCTCTCCAGACAGTGCTGTGGCCACGGTCAGGTTGCCATAGCACTGATGATGAGAACGGAACATATACGCACAGAAGCAAGTAATCACGCACCAAATGTTCATTCTTTTGCTCTCTTGTTGACTGGCTGAGCAGATATTTATTCGTTGGAATTCTGAGAAGGCTTATGTTTCATTATGTTTATGCAGTGGTTTCCAGTCTATTAACAGCATGTCCATTTTTGCAGCAAACTTCCTCAACCATTAAGGCCAATTTCCATTAAAAATTGTTTTCAAAAATTATCCAAAGAGAGACAGAGTTGTTGCTTTTCTATAGATAGAATTTCTGATTTCCTTGAAGCCTATGCTGACGTCTTTTAGGCAAGCAGGAGTATGCCAATTTGCAGAGCTGCAGGAAATTTTAATACATGTGCTGGTTACAATGTGTACCACCTATCAGCACAGCATCTGAGTGCATAGGCCAGGGTATCAAGAAGAAAGGAGAATAAACTTCTTCTGGGACTCTGGTCTATTTGTGTGCCAAGCGGAATTTTTCATTTGGAGAGCAATTCTGCAGAGATGAACAGAAACTGCTATCTAAACATTTTAATAAGAATAAACCCCTGAGCCAATACGCAATCGAGTGCAGTGCTTTCTAGTAATTTCATTTATACAACAGCTCCACAAGCTGTTTCTCTCTCCATATTCAGATAACCCTCGCCTCTAGGGTGACCAGAAAAATGATATTTTAATAATGTGCCACATCTGTGATCAGAAATACTTAATGAAACACTCTCATGATCATATGGCTAACAAGCTTCAAAGAACTCTTTTCCAGATTTAGACAGGACCTGTGTGCTTCTTGTGGTAATTTTTCAATATCGTCTGCAAGGAGTCATTACCCAAAGAGACGTGCTTGGCCTGAGGTCCAGCATTTTTTTCAGCTAGGACACCTTGCTGGCTCCCACAGAACTTCTGGACCGGTGCTGTCCAATAGAAATATCGATACGACGCAAGCTGCATATGGAATTTAAAATTTTCTAGTCATCGCATTAAGGAAAGTAGAAAGAAACAGGTGCAATTAATTCTAACTAATTAGTGAATGCATTTTGTTTAACACAACATATCCACAAGATTATCATTTGGATGTGTAATCAATATGAAAACATTCTTAATGGGCTATTTTACATTTTTTATATTACACCTTCAAAATCTGGTGTGCGTTTTCCATTTACAGCCCATCTCCATTCCGACAAGCCAAGTTCAAGGGCTCCACAGCCACGTGTGGCTATCGTATTGGGTGGTGCAGCTCTAGAGCAAAGAGCTCCTGAAAAGGTAGGCTGCAACCACTCCCATCAGGAAAAACCGGAGAATCTGAATAAGAAGGTGAATTCCTGGGCCCTGTTCATGACCTACCAAATCATATCTCTGGGGGTGGCACTGAGGGATTTGCATCTTTTGACAGCTCCATAGCTGGAGCTTTGCTTAGTAAAACTTGAGAACATCCGTTAGGCTCCCTGTCCCAACTCATAGTCCTTCAGATATCACCACCACAACCCTCACTGTTCCCGACCAGGGCTCCTGGCCTTCCCCAGTCAGTAGAAATTGACTAGAGGCCAGACAAGAAATTCAGGCAAGGCCTTGCCGGGGCCCCTGCTGCCGCAGCGGGGAGGGATAACAAAACAACAGGTTTCCTTGCTTGTTCGTTCCGGAGGCGGGGCCGGCTTGTTTCTTACAGGGGGTGAGAGTGAGGTGTGTCCAGGGCTCGGGCCAGAAGGGTGGCTTAGGGAGTTTGCCCACCCCTTAGGTGGTGTTGTGTGCAGGGGGAAGGCTCAATACCCTGCTTCTGCTCCAGGCTCTTCAAAAGTGGCAGTTGAGGTGTTTTTTTTTGATCTCTGTATCTTTTGGGTCCAGAATTTGCCCCAACTGCGCACGCACACAGTTATTGTTAGTCCCATACAGTTTCTTTCTATTTTGTAGCTCGAGGAGAGGTGTGTCCACGTGCAAGCACTGCAGCACTGCAGCAAAGGGTCCAGGTCCCAGGCCTGTCTCGCCACCACACGTCATATAAACCAGGAGATACAACCTCACAACCCCGTCTATTCTGTTATTGGCTCACAAGCGTCTCTTGAGCACTGATCATGCTCCAGCACTGTTCTCCGCAATAAACCACAGGGGTATTGCTCTGGGGGTATTTATTGCTCTGGGGTAGAGCAACAGACAATAGGGGCGGTGTCCCTGCCCTTCGGAAGCTTACATTCCAGTGGAGAAGGCAAAAAATGAACCAGGGAAGGGGTAAATAAGTGATCTGATTTCTGGCGGCGATGAGTACGGACAAGAAAAGCGGGAAGGCGCGAGGACAGGGTGTGGGGCGGAGGAAGGATGGGCTCCTATGCAGGCGCAGTGCAGTGGCCTTGGGGGCTCTGGGAAGAGATGACCACAGACACTGAATGAAAGGATGGGGGGAGCCCCGGAGCAGTCTGGGAGGAGAGCACTGCGTTAGAGCTGGCAGCGCAAGGCCTGTGAGAGTCCACGCACTTGACTTTAACCAACGAAGCGTGTGGGGTTTCGTTCTGCAGCAACAGAAAACGAATGCAGTAAGATAACAATAATGAATGTAATAAATATAGCAATGATAATCTTCAGCACTTATTATATACTAAACATATTCAATTGCTTTATCTCATTATTCCTCACAACACCCCGTAAAGCTGGCACTGTTATTAGCTCAGTTTAGCACATGCAAAAGCTGAGGCTTAGGAAGACGGCACAGAACTGAGGACGTGACAGAGCAGGGGGTCCAGCCAAGGCCAGAACTCTGCAGAGAGTTTGGTCACTGCGCAACACTGCCTCCCGGGGTCCCTCATGCAGGAGCTCTGCGCCTGAGAGCCCCTGATTCACAACGTGGAGGAGGACTTCTCTACCCACATCTCATCCCCCTGGTGCCTCAGCCCTGCCCGGCCTGCCCAGGCCACGGCCTGCAGAGCCTCCTCTGACGGGCCACCATATTGCTTCCTCTCCTGCCCTCTGGAGGCCCCATGGCCAGTTTGGCCTCTGGGAGCTAAGGTGTCCCCAAGGCTCCACTGGGCGGATTCTGGCCTAGCCCACCCCTAGGGTGACTGACTCTTGGTTTCCCAGGACTGTCCCACTTCTAAAAACAAAAGGCCCACCTTCCAGGAAAGCCCTTGGTCCCAGGCAAACTGAGATGATTTCTCACCCTACCCTCCTCTGAACCAACCAAGACTGAGCTAGGCCCAGGGGCCACTTGCATCCTGCAGCTGGCCATGACCTTTCCTGTCACCAAGAAGAAAAGAAAGGCCCGGCTAGGATACTGAGTCCTGCTCACGCCCCGAGAGCTGAGGCAATTGGCTCCTGCTGGATGGGGTCTTCAGCCTGGACCCTCAGACAGGCTAGGAAACCATGGCCCCGTGAGGACTGTTCCCGTGAATTGAGAGACCTGCTTGCCTTGAGCATCACACATGCAACACATTGATGCAGACGTCACTGAGGCCAGACTCCACGTCTCCGCGCATTCTGCTCCCAACAGGAGAGAGCCGGCGGGGAGAGTTGGCCCCCGTCCAGTCTCATCCTTCCTGTGATGGTGACCATGATGCAACTCGGCTGGGCGTAAAGGGAACTCATCTACTGCTGAGCACCTCAACTGAGAGCTCAGTCCCGATGAGCTGGCTTCTCTCCATTGGGTGTCCTAGACTCCTGAGCACACCCTGCTGTCTTCCAAATTGTGCTCTTTGTGTCAAGGGACAGCAGGTGTGACAGTGGTTGGACCACTACGAATCTGTACCTGATACGGGAAATGGCTCAACACACATACTTTATTAAGTATTACCAGCCAGCGACTCATGAACTCATGCACTTACTTATTCATTTGTCCTACTAATATTTGGGGACCCCTATGATGGGTGCAGCATCATCTTAGGCTCTGACACTGAGTTACAGTACATTTTAAACTGAATGGTACGAAGAGTGCTGGGCACGATGCTAGCACGTAAAGATACCAACCTAGTTCTCATGGGGTGTGGGTAGGGGGCACACATTCAACAAAAGATTCTTAAGGAAACAAAAGATTCTTAAGGAAGTCTGTTTGTCCATAGAAAGGATTGATTGTTTTTGCATTTATCCCCAATTCATTTATCTCATTAAAACTGTTAGAAAAAAGTCTTAATCTCATACGACTCACGCCTACTGTCCCCTACAATACATCACTGTACCGGACGTTTTTTTGAGTTCCCAAATAGTCTGAGCCATTGGGCGCCTGCTGTGTGCCAGCCTCTAAGCTTGGCACAGGAAAAGCAAAATATATAGGGACATTCAAGAGCTGATGACTTAGTGGGGATGGGTGGCACATACCAATAAACACCTTGACATTGTGATATGGATTTGCTGCGGTTGAGACGTGCATCGGGTGCTATGCTGGGGGTCAGGGGCAACACTAGACCAACCTGGAAAAGGCAGTCTTCAGTTGTATCCTGTCTCTTTCTTTGTTTAGTGGTATTTTTTTGCCACTTAAAAATTTTCAAATAATACATGAAAATATAAATAAGAGATTAACACTTACTCCAAATCTCTTCACCCAGAGATAATCACACTTGACCATTGGTGACCTTCCAGGTGTGTGTGTGTGTGTGTGTGTGTGTGTGTGTGTGTGTATGAAGACAGCGTATTTTTCACCATCATCATTATGGTCAAAGAAAACAAAGCAGTTACTCAACTGTAGCAATTTACCCACGTAAAACTCAACCACCAGCCTCACGTATGTGTCTGCATTTTATTTTAGGAAAACATAAATCGGGTCACAAATCATCTTCGGAAAGCAGGATAAGTAAGAAACACACAGACGGGATCTGAAGAGCAAATCTGGCGCCACCATCATGTTCGGGGGGCGGAGCCGACATGAAGATATTCTCTTCCAGGAAAAGTGAGGTTCACTCAAGCTGCAAAGCCCAGAGGGTCATCAGATTTACAGCATCGTTTAAAGGGTTGAGTTATGATGCCTTCTAGGTATTGATCAGCTGAGCACACCCACCCGGAATTCAGTTAGGGGATGAGAAGGAAGGGGGAGATGGTGGTGGTGATTGTCTTGATGTAGTTTTCAAAGTTACTTCCAAAAAGGAGGGTGAGGAAATAGTTGACTATCCCAGCCAGGGACATGAGGAACAGGAATAGGATGATGCGTTTCCCAAATATGTAGCCAGGTGTGCTGGAAAAAAAGGAAAGAGAAAACTCTAGAAGCAGCACAAATGATACCAATTTAACAAAAAAATGTTATCGCTTTGAGACACATGGGGTTTAAATTACAGCTCCTTTTACTCAAGAATGCTCCTTTTACTTCATATGAAGGATGGAAGTGTCTACTAGTCATTGAATCTATTTCAAAACCAAGCTGAAAGAGCCTCAAACCCATCACCATTAGGGCTCTGCTCTCCGGCTTCTCTGTGCCAGCGGAACGCCAGCTCCTGGATGGCACGAAGGTGGTGGCTTCTGCTGGTCAGCGGGGTTCTGACCGGGGACTAGGAACTCATGGGCTGACTAAGAGCCTCTCCAGGAGCGCCTGTAGGAGCTGTGCTGGCCAATGTGTAGAATGCAGGACTTTCAGTGCCTCTATGTGAGAAGGGTGGTTTAAATGAGCCAAGAAGGCTGGTGGAATCTAAGAGGTGCTTTGGCATCTGAGGGCTCGATCTAGTCTCCTGAGGCTGCCTGGGAATAACTCATGTTCGCATTAATGAGAGCCGCCCCCCAGCGCTGGAAGGCAGGCCCTTACAATTTAAGTGAATCAGGGGAGGGAGACTTTTCCTCACCTCCTCTCAGAGGCTCGAAATCCTAAGCCACTTAGACAGAGCATCAGCTGGGGTCAGGAGGCATCTCCGCAGTGACATGTGACCACCCAGCTGTGCATAAGGGCTGCCCTGGCTTCCTCTCTCCCCTGCAGCATCCTCCTATGACGGCTGTGGCTGGTCCATCTGTGCAGCACTGGCATGTTTGGAAAGTCCAGCCAAGTGAGTCTCTAAGGCTGTTAGTAAAGACCCCGGCGAGGGGCCCCTGTGGCAATCAGGAGCGCTCCCCGAGATCAGCCAGCTCAGCTAAATAGATGCCTTAATGCTGCTTGGCCCTTGTTTGCTACAGTCAGAGAGCAGAATGTGGCATCCATAGGTTCAGCGTTAGAAATTTTATCTTTTTGAAAGGGACCCCAAAGGTCCATAACGCAACTCCTAATATGCCTGGGTCGAGAATTTGAAAATCATTCCACAGTTGAGTATGAACATCCTCGCTGCCCACAGTGTCCCGTGGACCCAGCAGCACAGAAACTTGTTGGAGATGCAGAATCCCAGGTCCCTCCCCAGATCCACTGGGTCAGAATCTGTGCCACTGACAAGCTCCCTCTGTGACTCCCGGGCCCAGTAAAGTCTGAGAGGCACTGCCAGCTGACAGCACCCTGCTCCTTAGCCGGCTGTGTTCCTCTCTCTTTGGTTTCCTGTTCACAGTCCTGCTCATGAAGTGACACATTCTAGCTCTTTGTTGGGGAAAAAAAAGTTTGGTCCCAAAAGAGAGTGTCATGAGCTGAATTGTATCCCCCGCATTCATGTGTTGAAGTTCCTAAACCCCAGTACCACAGAAGGACTATCTAGAAAGAGGGGCTTTAAAGAGGTAATTAAGGTCATATGAGGTGGACCCTAACTCACCATAACTTGTGTTCTTATAAAAAGTGGTTAGGACACAGACATGTATGGAGGGAAAACCACTGAGGACAAAGGGAGAAGAGAGCCATCTACAAGCCATGGAGAGAGGCCTCAGAGGAAACCAACGCTCCTGACATCTTCGTCTTGGACTTCCAGCCTCCAGAACTGTGAGAAAATGCATTTCTGTTGTTTAAGCCCCCCAGTCTGTGGCACTTTGTTACGGTGGTCCTCAAAGACAAATACAGAGAATTACCTGCTAATGCTGATAAGGAATTGAAAAGAAAGTCAAGGAGTCTATTTTTCAGCCAGAGAATAGAGGCTTCAGAGAAATTAAATTGTTAAAAGTCAAATATTGTAGTGACTCAGATTTATCACATGAATGAGGCCACCATATGCTCATTACAGAAACAAGGAAAAGTGATTTGTGAAGCTATTTCAGAACCTGCTCAAGATAAATCTGTGGTGAAGGATGAAACGGGAGTACCTCCTGATGAAACAGTGGTGTTCTTGATTTGGGTAGGATGTTTCTAAGGATTCGAGGCATATCTCCCCTAAGGAGATGCGTCTATGGTGCTTTAACTCTTCCCAGACAAGAACTCAGCACGCTGCCATGTGCAGGGCTAAGTGTGAACTTGGGGGCGGGGTGGGGGGGGGGCGGTGGTCGCCAGCTCTAGTCCTTCATTCACTGCATTTTCAAGTCTCAACCTTGGAGATGGGCTTTCGAAAACTGTGCCCATTATCATTTCTGTAAGCTCAATATTTGGGGTCTTGTACGGTGCCCCTGACTCTGGGAGGTTCCCAGGTCTCTGCCATGCTTACTGTTATCACCTCACAACTGACACAGTACCTGCTCAGAGCAGGTGGTCAGTAAAGGTCCTGAATGATGCTGAGTGAACGAGGCGGGGCGTGGGCAGTGAGGAGAAGGTGGGCTTGGGTAACCCGAATTCACAGGCCTCGAGTCGCAGCCAATCTTTGCCCAACCAGCTCTGAGATGAGACCTTCAAATTGCAAAGAGGAATTTAGTGGGAGCTCCAACAGGGAACAGGGCTCTGAGGGACAAGCAGACAGAGCAGCCTAGATGCAAGGCAGGTGATAAAAGGCAGATAGTCTTGTAACATCATGACAACTGCCATTGAGTTTGGGCCCAGATGGTAGGTCAGAATGAAAGGGGAAGAAACTAAAATTCATCCTACACTGCAGTGTCGTTAAGGATGCTACTGATGACCTCATCAGGACGGGGAGAAAGGGGTCGTCGTATAAGGAAAAGGACTGAGAATAAGAGCCATAACCTCTAGGAGGAGTAAAGGAAGGAGGTGTAAAATCCTTGCAGGGCAGCTTGAAGCCGGAAGGTGAAGCTTTGGTGAGGGAGATGCCTCAAGGAGTGACCTACCTACCCACTGGACCAAAAATGACACTGGAACTTCTGCAGGGAGCAGAGCCAAAAGATGATCTAGAGCCCAAGGGAGAAAGTTCTGGGGAAGGATCTCACTGAGCAGTAACCTCCATCTGTTGGTGAGGCCAAGAACTAAAGCAGGTCCGGAGGGCATTAAGGCATCTGCAGAGTCCAAGGGTGACACAGCCCAGGGACAGAAGGACGGGGGAAAGAGAGGAGTCTACCACAAAAGAGGG
>RJWK010038553.1:0-20753 GCA_004363435.1 Platanista minor | reverse complement strand
AAAAAGATTGGCTTCTGAGCAGAGTTCTGTTTAAGACCCAGACTACTAGTAAATATAGCTACAGTGCAGGTCTGCTCCCTCCCTCCCCAGCACAGTGCCCTTAGGTGGAGAATTTATACTGCATTCGAGTACAGGGCAAGCCTTCATGATTCACAATCCCAACAATCCCCAGAGCCTTATTAGTTCTCAGAGTCTGGTCAAGGAAAACACTAACTACGTGAAACTGCCTTACTGCAAGCACTTTTGGCACTTAGTCACCATCACAGACACTTGCAGAGCATATTCTATGTCCAAGGGACCACGCTACGTGCTAGAGCACAAAGAAAAAGTCTGTAGGTCAGTTTAAACCTATGGAGGGACTACCCTGGGGGTCTTTCCTACATACGACTGCATGATTCTCCCTCCCAATATGAGCCAAATGGGAAACCATTACGTTTTTCGGAGGCATCGAAGTTTGGTTCAATCAGCTCTTTGAATACGATGAAATGATCCTGGGGATAACACCACCTTCCTCTCCCCAGTCTTCTTCGGCAACTGCGCTCATTCAGTCAGTCATCACTCTCCAGTCATTCAACTACGTACCAGGCACTGGGACTGGCACTGGGAATTCAGTAGTGCGCAAGACGGGCATGGTCCTTGCCCTTGTGAAACTTACTGGGTAGGGGATGCTTCTGTTAAGGATGTAATGGCCTGCACAAAGCTGAGAGGTCAGTGGCCATGACTGATGGGGTGGGGCTATCAGCCTTTTACAGATGGCTGTGTTTAGGATCAGGGTCCATCTGCAGCCATTATGGGAACACTTTGGGGGAAGAGTGAGAGAGCCTCCCAGGAACCATGGAGTGGCTGGCGGTGGGGAGCGGTTTGGGAAGGCCCCTGTAGGTGTCCAATAAACACACTGATAAAGACCTTACCAGCAGCACTTTATTTATAAAATGATAGATGCTACAATTTGGAAGGGACCTTCAATGTCACGTAACCTCCTACTATTCTCCAACACAGGGTTCTCCTCTACTGCAGAACCTGCATCCAGCCTGTTTTACAAAGCGGCTGATTTCATTGCTGGATGTGGTGGTATGGCATATTTAGCCCCTACCTCCACCCCGTTCCTTGGTCCTAGGATGATCTGCTTATGTCCCTGCCCCTGTGGCTGAGACCACTTCACTACTATCCGTAGTAGATCCAGCCCTGCCCCAATGTTGAACCAATCCTTTTAAATGAAGATATATCCCACCTTCAATGGATTGTTAAAAAGTGCCCAGCATAGTGCTTTATCAAGCTGACTGCTGTCTTACTCCCCATTCTCCATGCCTTGGCCCCAGGATCTTCTGGTTATGGGATCTTGGGATGCTTACTGCTACCAGGCATCCTTCTAGAGACTCAAGACCTATCACCAAATCCTAGTTCCATAGCTGGGCCTCTGCTTCCTGCTGCAAGAGCCTCTCCCTCCCCCGAAAGCAGGACAATGTTCTGCACAGCCAATAGAATGTCCACCTGTTTGGTCCTGGACACAGGATTTCTGAGTCCCAGTCCCTATTTTGATACTTCCTGGCTATGTGAGCTCAGGCAGGTTGCTTACTGTTTGCAGCCTTGGGGTCCTCCTATGCAAAAAGTAGGGTAACAACACCTATCTCATGGTGGGATCAAGATGATCAAATGAGGTCACCTACATCAGTCATACTGTAGGCCCTGGACCTTCGAGCCATTCCACTGAGGATCGTCCCCTTCCTCAAATACATGAAACCATCATATCATCACATCAGGTGATGGCCCCACCTGAAGGTCCTCCTTTGTCCTCAGTACTATGTGGTAACACCCCCTCTGAGATACTCCTTTTTCCCCATAATGTCACTTTCTCTCACTAGCATCCTCAGTTTTCATCATACTGCTCCCTCCCATCCTCCTCTACAATTTTCCAGTTAATGATACCAGTCTAGACTCTTCCTCTAAGAGAAGTGAGCGTAGGAAGGCAAGAGGAGGCTGGGAGTCCCACGAAAGTTCCCGAAACATGTGTGCATGGGGAGGGTGGCTGCTGCTTTTGAGCAAACCTCATTAGTTTTCCACCTGCCTCCATGCATGGATCTCTCTATTGACTGTGATTAGGCAAACTTGGTATTTGTTTTAATGAGCATGTCAGGTGTGCTTTGCTGTAACATTATATATGACTGACTGTGGTATTAAAGTAATATTATATATGATTGACTGTGGTATTCCCACAATGTGAAGAAAATTCAGATAGTGAGGATCCATACCTAGTCATTATTTCTGCCAAACTCCTTTGGAGCCACAAGAGTGGCCTGGGGCCCCAGCCGGCCAGTTGACTACTCCTCATGAGCTGGTCTTCAGACCACATGTGGACTTTTTGTGGAGCTGCTCGGACTTGGGGGAGGGGCACACTTTATTTGGGGGATGCAGAATGCCAGAGTGGTGTTATAGTCACATCACACCTGAGTTTGAATTCTGATTTCTGTTGCATAATCTTAGAAAACTTATTTTCTCTGTGGATCTTGGTTTTCTTATCTGTAGAGTGGAGATAAAGGATAATGCCTACTTCATGGGGTGTTGTAGGAATTTTTTTTTTTTTGCGGTACGCGGGCCTCTCACTGCTGTGGCCTCTCGCGTTGCGGAGCACAGGCTCCGGACACGCAGGCTCAGCGGCCACGGCTCACGGGCCCAGCCGCTCCGCGGCATGTGGGATCTTCCCGGACCGGGGCACGAACCCGCGTCCCCTGCATCGGCAGGCGGACTCTCAACCGCTGCGCCACCAGGGAAGCCCTGTTGTAGGAATTTTATAATGTTCTAGCTGCCAAGCACGTAACAGTACATGGGCCCTCAATACACTGTTTATTAGTGGCTAGAACTGCCAAGGCATTAACTTTCTGTTCACTGCCACAGGTGTTGGGGAGAATATTCAACCCTAGATTTGTCCTCCCTTATTTTCCTCCTCCCTCCAGCCTCGGTTCTCCCTATCCTGACTGTCTCTCTCCACCTGTATTGCAAAATGTCAAACTCTCTTCTGAAGGATGCACGTAAGTGACCAAAAGGACGGGAACTGCTGACTTCTGCTCTCTCTGGCTCAGTCATCTGGCGGGATCGGGACAGGAGCTCACTGGCAAGGAGGTGCTCCCCGTTCAGCGCATGCTCTTGCGTTACATGTGTTGGGTAGGGAGAGAGGGCGACCTGCTGGAGGAAGAGCCCCAGCATTCTCTGGGGTGCGCACAGGGCAGCACCAAGGAAACCAGCACGTCACAACTGAGTCAGTCGCCGAGACAACCACTTTGGACAAAAATCCATTTTCATTTCTTCGATTTCACCACATGCCCTCTAGTTCTTGCTCTGACCCTTCCTTTCGCAACACACACTTGTGCATATCTCACCCAAATCACATAAAGCTGGTAGTGAAGGATCAAACACCGTGGGCCACCACTTGGCCACTTTATCTTCCTTTCCTGACTCTAGAAAAGTGTGCTATGGGAAATGTACAAACGACGACGACGACGACAAAATTGATGGAATAGCTGCATTCTTATGACAAATTACAGTAAGCCTGAAGCCTTCTGAGCATTTCCTGTTGTCACAAAGGCAAAAAATATATTTCATTATCTAGAAAGTCTGAGCATCAGCAGGGCAATAACGCTGACCTTTAGGCTTATTCTTTTTCCAACAGTATACAGGTCCTCCTTAACTTGGGGCCAGCACTGTAGCACTCTGTTCTCTTCAAGTTGTTCAATTCACTGCTCTTAAAATGTCAAACTCTCTATATGTACACACACAAAATGGTTTGCCTTGTGGGTTAAGGCCATCTACTCCTTGTGCCATCAGTGAACCAATGACAGTTTCAGGGTATGATCAGCTGAGGCTGGGTGTGAATATAATCTATGCTCTCCTTGGGTTTCCAATCTATGCTCGTCTTAGGTTTTTTTTTTTTTTAAATGAATGTACACATTTCAAATATTGGAGGCTTTTTTGAGACTGAAATATCTACAATTTTTAAAATAGCTTGGCTTTAAGATCCTCGAATAATCCAAAAACCTTTTAATAATTAAAGGTCTCAACCTTCTCCCTCATGAAAAATTTAGCCAGAATCCCGAATGAAATAAAGTGATTTGAACTTTAACTCATGTAACATAGGAGCAAATGTTCCCAAACCAGTTTGCTCAAAAAGATCCAAAAGGCCGAAATAATTCATTGACAGTCAAGAATTGGATGCCGCTTCTAAAGCCCAAGACTGGAGTTGAGCTGAATGAGCAGACAAATAATATGTAAAGCTAGACACAGCTTGCTGAGGCCTTCCCAAGCAGGCAGCACAGTAACACCTCAGCCCTCACAGCAGAAATAGCAATTCATCACCATATGCTACTATCTTTTTTATTTAAGAATAGCATTTAACAAGCTTATTTTAGAATCTGATTCATTATCATTTTTAGGAAATTTATAGACCTTAAACCTTCTCCATACTGTGTGTGATTACACTTAATTAAAGCTCACATCTCTCACGGAAAGGTGGAACATCAGTTCTAATTTTATACACTAGTGTGATCGAGAGCATAACGCATGAGACCCAGGTTCTATTTCTGACTTGGTCACTACTTTTCTGGCTTTTCCTAAATGCCTCAGTTTTTCCATCTATAATACATGGGCAGAGTTCATTACAACTTGTCAGAGTCCATGACAGTAAATTATGTCATCAGCATTTATGAAACTATCAAGCCCCTACTGTGCGGTAGACACCATCCCATTTGCTAAAAATACAACACTGAACAAGAAAGGCATGTTCCTAATCTCACAGAGCTTACATTTGTTCCAAATATTTTTACTGCCATCCAATCACTGATATGACACTCTCAGAAACCACTAAGGACACACAAAGTCACTAAGGCAACCAAGTCAACAAATATGTGTTGACTATAGACAATGTGCAAGGTATTGTACTAGATGCAAGGAGAGAAAAGAGCATCCCTCACTAGACCTATGCTGCGAGAGGATAGAGGTCATGTCATTGTGCTCAAAGTCTAGCAGAGTGCCCGGTACTCAGCAGATGCTCAATATATAATTGTTGAATGACCAAGTGAGTGAGTTTGTGGGTGAAAGAAGAACCATGAGTCCTGCTCTCAAGAATCTAATGGGGACTTTAAAGCATCTGTGCGTCTATGCATCAACTACAATAAATCACAGTATGTTATAAAAAGATGTGAAGGATACAAAAGAATTAAAAGCATGAACTCAAACAGATAGTTGTACACCAATGTTCATAGCAGCATTATTCACAATGGCCAAAAGGCAGAAACAACCCAAATGTTCATCAACAGATGGATGGATAAACAAACTGTGGTATATTCATACAATGGAATATTATTCAGCCTTAAAAAGGAAGGAAATTCTGACACATGATGCAACATAGATGAATCTTGAAGACATTGTGGTAAGTGAAATAAGCCAGACACAAAAGGTCAAATATTGTATGATTCCACTGACATGAGGTGCCTAGAACAGGCAAATTCATAGAGACAAAAAGTAGCGTGATGGCTACCAGGGACTGGGGAGAGAAGGAATGGAGTTAGTGTTTAATGGGTACAGAGTTTCTCTTTGGGATGAAGAGAAAGTTCTGGAACTGGATAGTGCTGATGGCTTTACAACAATGTGAATGTACTTAATGCCACTGAGCTATACACTTAAAAATATTTAAAATGGCAAATTTTGTGTTATGTTATATTTTGCCACAATAAAAAATTAATGATAGTTATAAAAAGACATACAGGAGTTTGGGAGGCAGTGACAACATCTGCCTTGGCTTAATCAAGAAGAGGGTTCTTAGGCTCAGTATCATTTGAGCTTGCTCTGCCTTTTAATGCCTGCAAATCAAAGTTTTCATTGATAACAATAAGAAGCAAGATTTGTTTTCATATGGATCACCAGTTTTTTATGGCTCCTTCTTATACAAGAAACTGGTAAGAGCGGTTGCTCCCAGGGAGAGGCACTCGAAGTCTGGAGGGTAAGGGATCTAATGGCCTGGAGTAGGAAATGACTTACTTTTCACTGTACATTTATTCCTTTTTTTACCTTGTACATTTATTCCTTTGTTATTTAAAATACTAATATTAAAATAAATTTTAAAACAAATGACTCCTGATCCACTTTACAAAGATTTCCTAAATGTGGTCTGAAAGATACAGTTGTCTTAATTTCCTATACTTCCTTTATTCAAAGGACATTAAAATAGTTAATGTTCCATGTCAGAAGCATTAATCAGATAACTACAGAAGCACCTTTTCAATGTGAAACTCTACCCATCTGAGGACGTAAGTTCTGTGATTTTGAAATCTCCCTCCCTGTTAATCACCCCTCAACACACAAAACATAAAGAACTAATGATATCAAATTATGTAGACAGTACAGTTTTAACTACCAACACTTCCTTCCAGGCATGATTAAATCAAGGTCTTGGTCTGGCTCTTTTATGCTCTGTGTTTTAATTTTGGATCCTTTTCTAATAAACTGTAGTTTATCCATTTATTCCTGTGGCATAGATGTTTGTGATGGCAACGCCCAGGTTAAAATACCAGTTTCGTTAGACTCTTTTAATTATTTGCCTAGCTAGCTAGATATGGCTAGGTAACTAAGCTCTAGCCTGTGAGAAGTATTGTGTCATTTTCTAGAAGATTCCTCAGCCAGGAGATGCACGCTTTTGCCCTTCCCTTTGCCTCCTTCCAGGAAGCGATTTTTGAGGATAGAAGGCATGTGCTGAGGATGGAGACCAGACGCTGGGTCGCTGATGGGATCCTTAAGCTTCCATACAAACCTGGCTCCCTCCTATGGATTTCTTTTATGTGGTGGAATAAACCACTGCGAGGTAAGCCATTGTTATTCGGAGATTCTGTTAGGTGCTGTTTACGTAAGCTTTCTGTCCCTTCCTCCCCCCTCCCCCTGCATATTCTTTCTTCTTCACGCCCACTTTTCTTTTCTGTAATTCCTGTACTTTTGTACACTGTGATACACTCTTTTCTGGATGCTTTAGCTCTCCGGCACACCACACCTTTCAGATCCCCTCTGTCTTTTGCTTAGGGCCATTACTAGGTGTTCTCCACAACCTCTGACTGCTGTAGCTGCTTTATCAACCCCATCATGCTGTCCTCCACACAAAATGCAGCACACTCTGCAGTTCTGCTGTTTTGCTCCTAGTTTCCTTAGGAACGTCAGCTCCAAGAAGGCAGACTTGTCCCATCTATTCACAGCCATATTCCTAGAACTTAGAACAGTGCCTGACTTTGAGTAACTACTCCATAAATATTCCATTGACTTCACCAACCAAATATTTACTGAGCACCTAGTATGTGGCAAGCACCTTTCTAAGCACCTGGGACACCTCAGTGAACAAAACAGATAAAAATCACTTCCCTGGGGCACTTACATTCTAGTGTGGGAGAAAGAAAAGTAAACAACTAACATTCAATCAATCAATATAAAAAATGAAGACTAATCCAGTATGTTACCAGGGTAGAGGTGCTGTGGAAAACCAGAGCAGAGCAAAGAGGGTTGGGGTCTCATGGTGAGAAGATGGGCAGGAGGGAAAGTGGGTCAAAGTTTTAAATAAATAAGGGGGTAAGAGTTGGCCCTCAGAGAAGGCAACATTTGAGCAAAGACTTAAAGGTGGTGAGGAAGAAAGCCATTCAGATACGCGGGAGAAGAGCATTCCAGGCAACTAGTACAATGAGGGAACAACTAGTGCGAAAGCCAAGTGGCTTCAAGGAACAGCATGGAGGATGAGCCCGGAAGAGCGTGAGCAGGTGGAAGAGAGGGGTAAGGGAAGGTCAGAGAGATCGCGAACCCTGCAGTTTTCTGGCTCTTACCCTGAGTGACGTGGGGCTCAGGAAGGAGGAAGGACAGGATGTGGGTTTTGTTTTAGAAGAACACTCTGACTGCTGGGCTGAGAACAGATTATAAGGGAACAAGAATGAAAGCAAGGGGACCAGGAAGGAGAGCTGCAGCAATTCAGGGAAGAAATGGTTAAAACCTTGGACAAGGATGTAGCAAGGGGTAGGGAAAACGACCAGATTCTTCATACACTTTAAAGGTGGGGGGCGGGATTTGTGAGCCAATTGGATATGGGACAGGGAAAAAAGAAAATGACTTCTTGGATGACTCCAAGTTTTTGGCCTGGGTAACTGGAAGAATGGTGCTGCCGTTCACTGAAATAGGAAAAGCTGTAGGTGAACCAGGCTCAGAGGGAGGATTTTAGTTGCTGTGGGAGGCGGGAGAAGTATACTATACATTCAAGTACAGGTGTCCAGCAGGCAGCTGGATATACACACTTGGAGCTCAAAAAAGTTCTGGGTTAGGAGGATAAACTTTGGAGTCATCATAAATATATGAAAGAACAGCTCTGGACAACGATAAAACATGTTTTCTTTCCTTCAAGGAGTTCTAACATTTTGTAGCTGCAAGAATGGCTTCCAAAGAGTGTGAACAAGACCAGTTATCAAGAAAACAAGTCAAAACCTCTGTAATGCTTTCCATTCCTTCATTTTTAAAGCATCGTGTCTCAAAATATGGTGTGCAGAGCCCCTGAATCAGAATAAAGCTGACTTTTCTCATTAGCACACTTAGTGATTCACATGCGTACTCAAATCTGAAAACCACTCACTCTGTGTGTAACTCTGTGGCATGCAGTGTCATTTGGAAATTTCCTCTTTCATAGGTGGGTTACACATGATGGGCGTAGCCTAAGGACAAGTCACTAGGAATCCCTGATATCCAATTCATTGTATAATAGGCTGACACATGTTGCATGGGATTTATCAATATTCAATAAAATAAATTTCTGGGCAATATTCTGAATCATTTCCTGCATCATCTCCACAACCTCCATCATCCACCTTTGCCATGTATCTCTCTTGCTATGAGTTATAACAACTTTGGTCCAAATAAGCATGATGCTTAAGGACAGATGCTGCTGTTTCTCAGCCATGCCTGATTCTCTGGTGTCAACATTTAGAATCCTGTATTCCCATCATAGTTTTTCAGTTGTCTGTAATCTCAGTTTTTTTCCTTTCCTATTTTTCACTTGCTGTTGAAGTTTAAGAGCATATGCGACTATGCTATAGTCTGATGAACTGGAAAGTCCTTACAAAGTAATTGGTTACTCAGGGAAACAAACACAGCAGACACTTGAAAGGATTAGCCAGGTACCTTTCAGGTTAATGCAAGTTCCAGGAGGTTGTGCAAACACACTTAACAGGTTTCTTGATTAATTATTTTAGGCCCAGATTAACCTATAGTAATTAAGTAATATAATTAGAAATGTCTGGACCAGGGAAGACATAAATCCAAAGATCTCTTCAGATAGTTTGTCAGAATGTGTGGCAGCTACGGGCTTCACTCATGTACTTTTCCTGCCTGACCCTTTTGGGTATTGGAGTTACCATTCCTACCTAGATCAATTGTTCTTATAGGTTCGAGATCCTGGAGCTACACTTTCAATCTCCTATACCAAAAAAGAAAAAGAAAAAGCCACTTGACTCATTATGCTATGGTGAATCTGGTATTAGAGAATCTTTAGAAAGTACTTAGGTCACTTTTAAATCATAAAACCCAAATTTGTGGTTTCTCTGGGTTTTGTTTTTTTTGTTTTTTATTTATTTATTTATTTTTGGCTGTGTTCGATCTTTGCTGCTGCGTGCGGGCTTTCTCTAGTTGTGGCGAACGGGGGCTACTCTTCATTGCAGTGCGTGGGCTTCTCACTGTGGTGGCTTCTCTTGTTGTGGAACACGGGCTCTAGGCACGCAGACTTCAGTTGTTGTGGCACACGGGTTCAGTAGTTGTGGCTCACGGGCTCTAGAGCACAGGCTCAGTAGTTGGGGTGCACGGGCTCAGTTGCTCCGCGGCATGTGGGATCCTCCCAGACCAGGGCTCGAACCCGTGTCTCCTGCATTGCCAGGCGGATTCTCAACCACTGCGCCACCAGGGAAACCCCTTCTCTAGGTTTTATTTTCCAAAATTCTATGCATTTCTGACTTCGGTTCTGCTTGACAAAGGTTTGTTTTAAATTATAGCTGTCACTTTCATTTGTCTCAATTCTGAAATGATATCATATTATATTTTTATAATTTTTTGGTAGAAAACACTATTAAGTTGGATTGGCAGGTGCACCTAAATTCAGCAACAGTGCACGGAGACTGAGAATCCAGAACAGGAATTAGAGATCATAAGGAACCACAATTATGTGCTTATGAGAGAGACTGAGACTGAGGTCACTGGCCTATAACATCTCTGAAATGGGCTCAGAGCTGACACTTGTAACCCAGAGAGGACAGGACCCAGGAGTGGGAAAGGCAAATGATGCTGAGTCAGAAAGTACCAACTCTGATGACTCACCGGCACTGTCCTAAGCACCCGCTCTGGCCTGGACTCTGGTGCTGGTGGGAGGAGAGCACAGTGGAGGCCCCAGTCAAAGACAGTAGCTGGAGGACAGGTTCCCTGGGGAAGACACTCCTCTTCTCTGAATGTAAACAGGAAGGAGCGGTAGCATCCAATAAGGAAACATTCACTTTTCCTAATTAAACTCATGAGCTTATGACTCTTGGCAGGCACCAAGTCTGTAGGTTATATCATTTTTTATTTTCCACTGGTTACTACTAAACCAGTCAACAAGGACTGCATAAACATTCAGCTACCCTTTCAAACTTTTATCCTCCACTTTATTTAGATGGCACTTCATTCAGATCTCGTTTCCTCCTGGGAGGCATTGGATCTTATTCCCAAAATTGTGAGGTAGATGATTTCCATTCTTTTTCTACACATAAGTAGGAAGCAGGTGGTCATGAAACATACTGGGACCAGTATGGAGTATGATGGGAAGGGAGCAAATACATGTGCCAGGGGTACATTACAATGTAATGGGAAACCCTGCCACACTTTTTAGATGCCTTCCCATGGTGGCATTTTGTCCTTTCAATTAGAGTAACGGTCCCTATAATGCAGGCAACCTGTTGTCTGTTTGTCCTTTTGCATTAGGCAGTCACCAAGTATCTGTTGATTCATAATCAATGCAAACCAGAAAAGGAGAAAAATAAAGTACCCTATCATATGTTACATTTCCAAGCCTGCAAACACACGAGGTGCTGTCCTGGGGGCTTGGTAGAAGAGTTGCAGTGTGCAGTTTATGCACATGGCTAACCTGGGAGTTGTAAACAGGGAGAAAAATATAATGTAACAAAATGTTCTCAACACTTATTTGCTTAGAAGAAATTATGATTTGCAAGGTATCGATAGTGTCTGCTAAATCGTCTGTTATTAAATACGTTGCCAAGGGAATAAATCCTTATGTTGCATATTATGAGACAACAGATTTCAACAAGATGCCAAGAGGAGGAAAAGAAAAGGGAAAGGATATTTGGTAAAACATCCTTTGTTAAAATGGCAATTGCCATGTCCCCTTTATTTTATAGCCATTAAAAGATGATGAAGACAACAAAAACTAATAGTCCCCAAATGTTTCAAACTATATATATTTATACATAGAATTATACAATATTGCCTCATTTAGCAATTCTTTTTATAACAATTATATAAGATAATTCACAGAATTTCCTCAAAGGGATCTCCAACTGCTCTAGTAAAAACTAAGAAAACAACTGAATTCCTCCACAGGAGCACTTCCAGTAAATCAATTATGATGAACTAGTTGGCTGTGAACTCAAACCTGGCTAACAACATCCTGTGTTTACTGGAAATACAGATGCAATGCTTCAAGCCATGGGGAGCAAGGTGGGCGGTTAGACTCTCTCTCTCCAAGAACCCATAAGAAGCAGAAATAAGAGCCGAGACATAGCAACATCATCACCATTTTTAGAACAGACAAGGATGGATGCAGCTAGAGGCTATTGGCATTCTTTCCTCTCCAGGTCCTGCCTCCTTGACCTTAAGTAAATGTTGGTTGAATACAGAACAAAGTGTGATATGCAAACCCCTCCACAATCTGGCCCACCTGATCGCCACAGCCTCATTTCCTGCTAGCCCTCCAAATGTCTCAGCAATTCTGAACTGTTCTGTTTTCCCAAACACATCATGCACTTTCACATTTCTGATCTTTGATGAAGCTGCTCTCTACTTAAAATGTTCCTCACCCATTTCTATTTTGTTACCTCCTAATTCATCTGGTGAGGTTCTGACTGAGATGTGCTAAATGAACACACAACTCTCGGAAGAACCTGGCCTCTCCTCCTGTATCTCACTGGCAGGGCTTCCCTGTCAACACTCTTCTCTCCATCTCACTGCTTCCTGTCAAGCATCATACCCACCATATCCTAATATTACCCAAAACAAGCTATATGACCCTGAACCAGATTCAGTTTCCTTATTCATTTTAAAAATGGGGTTGGCAGACAGATTCTGGAGTGATGTCAGCCTGGGTCTATGTTTCTAATACTCTGATTCTTATTTCTCCCACTTTCTGCTAGAAGATCTGGAAATGAGAAAGTATATCATGTGCTCAGGGAACAGAAGAATAATTCAGCATATGAAGCACTCTGTGTGTGGAGGAGCAGCAGGAAAGGGGACCAGGAAGGTAGATTTGGGCTGGATTATGAATATGTCCACATGTCATACTTCATTCCATATCATTTAATAAGCAAAATAAACAGCTAATGGGGAAAGAGGTGTGTGGATGTGTGTGTGTGTGTATGGTGCGTGGCCCACTGTTACAGACAGAGGGAATCCCACACCCATCTGAGACATCTGGTTCCCAAGAAAACTGAGCCAAGCAGCCAGTGGAGGATGCATACCTCTGGAATGTTGGTTACAACTCCAGGAGGACTCAGCCACTGCAGAGAAAATGGCTTCTCCAGTCAAGCCTGGTACAATGCTAAGATTGCCTGAAGGGGAACCAGAGCTAGAGACCCTGAACCTCCCCAGAATTGAGAATCATGCTGCTCAAAGAGACCCCAAATCCTGCTCCATATGGGATCCAACCCCACCAGCTGACATGAGCAGGCAAAGAGTTTACAGACCATATCTGAACAGGTGGCTCCTATTGAGGCAGATTTAATGGGGGAGAAAACCTAAGGAGAACTTTAATTAAAATGTAATGACAACTCTTGGGTAGATTTATTTAAAGGAAAGAAATATGTTTCAGCATGAGTTACTATTTAGTGACTTTTGAAAGAAAAGAATTGTGCTCCAAGAATTCTATGCCTGTCCAGAACATCATCTATATAGAAGCTGGAGAGTCCTCTCACTGGTGAGTCCCCTCCCTCTGAGACTTCCCTCACTTTGCCTACACCTGAGTGAGTAACAAACCTGCGAATTACGTGCTATCATGGCTTTGGCGTAGTATGTCTTGACATGAATATCTTTAAAGGAGTGAAGAGAGGGCCCGGCAGTGAACAAACCACAAAAGAGGTCAGAGAAGAGCATTTTCAAGCATAAAAGAACTCGGAAGTTATAGGGTGGGCCAAAAAGTTCATTCGGAATGAACTTTTGGCCAACCCAGTATACCACCTATGCACTTTTTCTGAGGAAATTATGATAAAGTATAAGAAACAGTAGTGATCCATAAACCTAGTAAAATATATAGTTATAGCAAAATACATGGAGGTATTATGTTTATGTAATACAAAAGACAGCCCACTTCTCAAGAGCAGGAATGGAAACCAAAAGGGTGAATAATATCTTCAAAGTACTGAGCGTAGGTAACTATCAATCTAGACCTGCATATTCAACTAAACTACCTTTCATTAATTAGGACATTTTCAGATAAACAAAAACGGTAAGAGTTTGCTCTCAGGAAAACTTAATGAACGAATCTTATAAGAATATACTTTAGGAAGACAGAAAATGACCCTAAAAGAATTTTAAGAGACAAAAAGGAAAAATGAGCAGAGATATTTGTAAACATCTAAACAAACTGGTAAATTTAAACATATTATCTAAAACTAAAATAATGTCTAATTTAGGAGTTTTAAAAAGATACAACCAAAATACTGGCCAAGAATAGTGAATAATTTGATGGAGGATGATCAAAGTTCACAACCTTCTATTATTTGGCAGGGAGTGTTAAGATACTAATTAACTTTAGACTTCATGAAGTTAAACATAAATGGAAAAAATCCAGATGCAACCTTGAAAAGAAAATAGTGTCTAACTTCTAAACAATTAGAGAGAAAAAAAAGAATTAAAGAATAAAAACAGACTATTCAGAGACAGAGAAAGGAAAAAAAAGGGCCAGAAAACCCCAAAAACCTGAAGACAGTTAAAACAAACCCAAATATATTCTAAATTCCATTGAATGTTAATGAGTTAAGCATGCCAGTTAAAAGAGACTGTCAGGTGGATTCTTTTAAAGTCCAGCTATAGGGCTTCCCTGGTGGTGCAGTGGTTAAGAATCCGCCTGCCAATGCAGGGGACACGGGTTCAAGCCCTGGTCTGGGAAGATCCCACATGCTGCAGAGCAACTAAGCCCGCGAACCACAACTACTGAGACTGCGAGCCACAACTACCGAAGCCTGTGCGCCTACAACCCATGCTCCGCAACAAGAAAAGCCACCGCAGTGAGAAGCCTGCACACTGCAATGAAGAGTGGCCCCGGCTCGCCTCAACTAGAGAAAGCTCGTGCACAGCAACGAAGACCCAACACAGCCAAAAATAAATAAAATAAAATAATTTAATTTTTTTTAAAAAAGCTTTAAAAAATATTTATTCCAGGAAAATACAGAGAACTGAGTGAAAATCAAAGTACCATAAGTTTTGTGAGAAGTAGTGAAAGTATTACTTGAAGGGAAAGGTACAGCTTTAAATACTTACATATAAAAAACAAAGTCTGAAAATTAGGAACTTAAGTTGAACTACAGAAGCTTTTTTTAAAGAATAACAATATCTAAGTTGAAGGAAGATGAATAAAAAAGCAGAAATTAATAAGATGGAAAATAAAGATACAATGGAGAGTATCAAGTTAAAAACTAGATCTCTGCAAAAACTAATTAAATACAAAATCCTCTGGTAAGATTGATCAAGAAAAAAAAAGAGAATAGACAAAATAATGTTAGGCATGAAGTGATAGGCATAACTTCAGATAAAGAGGAGAATTTTCTGAGAGACTATTATGAAAATTTTACACCAATAAATTTGAAAAATTAGAAGAAATAGACAAATTTCCAGAAATATGTATCTTACCAAAACTCTTTTGAGAAGTCAAATGACTCCACCTCAAAATGAAATCAGATGATAAAAACCCTGCAGAAAGTAGGCATAGAGGGAACTTTCCTCAACATAATAAAGGCCATATATGACAAACCCACAGCCAACATCGTCCTCAATGGTGAAAAACTGAAAACATTTCCACTAAGATCAGGAACAAGACAAGGTTGCCCACTCTCACCACTATTATTCAACATAGTTTTGGAAGTTTTAGCCACAGCAATCAGAGAAGACAAAGAAATAAAAGGAATCCAAATCAGAAAAGAAGAAGTAAAGCTGTCACTGTTTGCAGATGACATGATACTATACATAGAGAATCCTAAAGATGCTACCAGAAAACTACTAGCGCTTATCAATGAATTTGGTAAAGCAGCAGGATACAAAATTATTGCACAGAAATCTCTGGCATTCCTATACACTAATGATGAAAAATCTGAAAGTGAAATTAAGAAAACACTCCCATTTACCATTGCAACAAAAAGAATAAAATATCTAGGAATAAACCTACCTAAGAAGACAAAAGACCTGTATGCAGAAAATTATAAGACACTGATGAAAGAAATTAAAGATGATACAAATAGATGGAGAGATATACCATGTTCTTGGGTTCGAAGAATCAACATCGTGAAAATGACTCTACTACCCAAAGCAATCTACAGATTCAATGCAATCCCTATCAAACTACCACTGGCATTTTTCACAGAACTAGAACAAAAAATTTCACACTTTGTATGGAAACACAAAAGACCCCAAATAGCCAAAGCAATGCTGAGAAAGAAAAATGGAGCTGGAGGATTCAGGCTCCCTGACTTCAGACTATACTACAAAGCTACAGTAATCAAGACAGTATGGTACTGGCACGAAAACAGAAATATAGATCAATGGAACAGGATAGAAAACCCAGAGATAAACCCACACACATATGGTCACCTTATCTTTGATAAAGGAGGCAAGAATACACAGTGGAGAAAAGACGGCCTCATCAATAAGTGGGGCTGGGAAAACTGGACAGCTACATGTTCTAATTTCATTCTAAAGAATGAAATTAGAACACTCCCTAACACCATACACAAAAATAAACTCAAAATGGATTAAAGGCCTAAATGTAAGGCCAGACACTATCAAACTCTTGGAGGAAAACATAGGCAGAAAACACTCTATGACATAAATCACAGTAAGATCCTTTTTGACCCACCTCCTAGAGAAATGGAAATAAAAACAAAAATAAACAAATGGGACCTAATGAAACTTAAAAAGCTTTTGCACAGCAAAGGAAACCATAAACAAGATGAAAAGACAGCCCTCAGAATGGGAGAAAATATTTGCAAATGAAGCAACTGATAAAGGATTAATCTCCAAAATTTACAAGCAGCTCATGCAGCTCAATATCAAAAAAACAAACAACCCAATCCAAAAATGGGCAGAAGACCTAAATAGACATTTCTCCAAAGAAGATATACAGATTGCCAACAAACACATGAAAGAATGCTCAACGTCATTAATCATTAGAGAAATGCAAATCAAAACTACAAGGAGATATCATCTCACACCGGTCAGAATGGCCATCATTAAAAAATCTAGAAACAATAAATGCTGGAGAGGGTGTGGAGAAAGGGGAACACTCTTGCACTGTTGGTGGGAATGTCAGCTGATACAGCCACTATGGAGAACAGTATGGAGGTTCCTTAAAAAACTAAAAATAGAATTACCACACGACCCAGCAATCCCACTACTGGGCATAGACCCTGAGAAAACCATAATTCAAAAAGAGTCATGTACCAAAATGTTCATTGCAGCTCTATTTACAATAGCCAGGACACGGAAGCAACCTAAGTGTCCATCGACAGATGAATGGATAAAGAAGATGTGGCACATATATACAATGGAATATTACTCAGCCATAAAAGAAACAAAATTGAGTTATTTGTAGTGAGGTGGATAGACCTAGAGTCTGTCATACAGAGCGAAGTAAGTCAGAAAGAGAAAACCAAATACCATATGCTACCACATACATATGGAATCTAAGGGAAAAAAAAGGTCATGAAGAACCTAGGGGTAAGACGGGAATAAAGACACAGACCTACTAGAGAATGGACTTGAGGATATGGGGAGGGGGAAGGGTAAGCTATGACAAAGTGAGAGAGTGGCATGGACATATATACACTACCAAATGTAAAATAGATAGCTAGTGGGAAGCAGCCGCATAGCACAGGGAGATCAGCTCGGTGCTTTGTGACCACCTAGAGGGGTGGGATAGGGAGCGTGGGAGGGAGGAAGATGCAAGAGGGAAGAGATATGGGAACATATGTATATGTATAACTGATTCACTTTGTTATAAAGCAGAAAGTAACACACCACTGTAAAGCAATTATACTCCAATAAAGATGTTAAAAAAATGAAATCAGAACTTTAGAATCTCCTCACAAAGAAAATACTAAACCTACATGATTTTTTTACGTGAATTCTACCAAACTTTCAAGTAATCAGGTGTTCCAATCTTACACAAACACTACCAGCGATGAGAAAAAGGGGAATACTCCCCAATTTAGCCAGTAATGTTACTGTAGCATTGATATCTAAACCAGACAAGGATAGTTCAAAGAGAAAAAGTAACAGGCCCACCTCACCCGTGAACAGAGGCAAAAATGTAAGCAAAATGCTAGCAAACCAAATCGAGCAGTACAGAAAAAGATAATACATCGTGATCAAGCAGCTTTATCCCAGAATGTGAAATTTGTGAAATATATAAACATAATTTACCATATTAACATATTAAAAGGGAAAAACCTTTATGATAATTTTAATTGATACAGTAAAGTTTTGATAATATTCAACACTAACTCATTAGAAAAGATATCTGCAAATTAGGAGTTGAGTATAGAGTTAATTACCCTATACAGGGCATCATTCTTATTATAAAACATTATAGAAGGATTCCTCTGAAAACTAGGAATAAGATAAGGATATCTACAATCCTCAGGGAAATGCAAATCACAACCACAATGAGATATCACTTCACACCTGTTAGAATATCTATTATCAGAAAGACAAAAAATAACAAGTGTCAGTGAGGATGTGGAGAAGAGGGAACCCTTGTGCACTATTGGTGGGAATGTAAATTGTCACGGCCACTATGGAAGACAGTATGAAGTTTCCTCAAAAAACTAAAAATAGAACTACCGTATGACCCAGCAATTCCACTTCTGGGTATTTATCCAAAGGAAACGAAACCCTAACTTGAAAAGACTATTTGTACCCTCATTCACTGCAGCATTATTTACATTAGCCACGATAAGAAAACAACCTAGTGTCCATCAATGGATAAATGGACTTTTTAAATGTGGTGTATATATATATATACACAATGGAATATTATTCAGCCACAAAAAGAATGAAATTTTGCCATATGGAACAACATGGATGGAGCTTGAGGGCATTGCTAAGTAAAATAAGTCAGACATAGGAAGACAAATACCATATGACCTCACTTATATGTGGAATCTTAAAAAAAAAAAAAGAAAATTAAGAAAAAAACCCCAAAACTCACAGACACAGAGAACAGACTGGTAGCTGCTAGAGGTTGGGAGTGGGGAGGGTGGGTAAAATGGGTGAGGGTGGTCAAAAGTATAAAATTCCAGTTATAAAATAAATAAGTCCAATAGGTGTAAGGTACAGCATGGTGACTATAGTTAATACTGTATTGTATATTTGAAAGTTGCTAAGAAAGGGTATCTTGAAAGTTCTTATCAGAAGGAAAAAAACTGTAGCTATGTGTGGTGACAAATGTTAACTAGATTTATTGTGGTGATCATTTCATGATATATACAACTACTGGATCATTATGTTATACACCTAAAACTAATACAACATGTTAACTATGTCTCAATTTTTAAAAAAAGGAAAGAAAACTAAATCAAGCTAATCAGTCAATACAGGAGCAGAGAAAAATAGGTATAGAAAATACCATGTAAATAGAAAGCATAAAATAGGATAATAAATACAATAGAGCAGTACTCACAATATATTAATTAGTCTAAATGTATTGATAAAAAGTCACAGACTGTCAGATTTGATTTAAAACAAACAACAAAATCCAGCTATATACTGTTTACAAGAAACATATCTAAGGCAAAAGGACATATGGAGTTTGGAAATAAAAAATGGAAAAAGATAAATCAGACAAATACTAACCAAAAACAGTAATAGAGCTATAGTACTGTTGAAAGCATTATTCAGGATAAAGATGGTCACTATGTTGTGATAAAAGGATAAAAAAAAGTCATCAGGAGAATTTAGTAATTCTAAATATCCATGCCCTTTACTAACATAACATCAAAATACAGAATGGAAATTTGGTAGAATTACACATTGATAAATCTATAATCAAGATAGAAGATTTCAACAAACATCTCACTAACTGAGAGATCAAGAAGACAGAATATCAGTAAGAACATGGAAGATTTTAAAATATAATTAAGAAATTCTATTTTGGTTAAGTCTTCACTGGTCTAAAATCTTCCATGGCTCCGTATTACCTCTGGCATCAAATCCAAATTCTTCCTGTAATCAAAACAGTATGGTACTGGCACAAAAACAGACATAAAGATCAATGGAACAGAAGAGAGAGTCCCAAAATAAATCCACACACACTTATGGTCAATTAATCTACAACAAAGGAGGCAAGAGTATACAATGGAGAAAGGACAGTCTCTTCAATAAGTGGTGCTGGGAAAACTGGACAGTTACATGCAAAAGAATGAAATTAGAACAGTTTCTTACACCATATACAAAAATAAACTCAAAATGGATTAAAGACCTAAATGTAAGACTGGAAACCATGAAACTCACAGAAGAAAACATAGGCAGCACACTCTTTGACATAAATTGTAGCAATATTTTTTTGGATCTGTCTCCTAAAGCAAAGGAAATAAAAGGAAAAATAAACAAATGGGACCTAATTAGACTTAAAAGCTTTTGCACTGCAAAGGAAATCATTGAAAAAACAAAAAGACAGCCCACTGAATGGGAGAAAATATTTGCTAATGATATGACTGATAAGGGATTAATATCCAAAAGATATAAACATGGGAGAAAATATTTGCAAACGAAGCAACTGACAAAGGATTAATCTCCAAAATTTATAGGCAGCTCATGCAGCTCAATATCAAATAAACAAACAGCCCAATCCCAAAATGGGCAGAATACCTAAACGGACATCTCTCCAAAGAAGATATACAGATTGCCAACAAACACATGAAAGGATGCTCAACATCACTAATCATTAGAGAAATGCAAACCAAAACTACAATGAAGTATCACCTCACACCTGTCAGAATGGCCATCATCAAAAAATCTACAAACAATAAATGCTAGAGAGGGTGTGGAGAAAAGGGAACTCTGTTGCACTGTTCGTTGGAATGTAAATTGATACAGCCGCTATGGAGAACAGTATGGAGGTTCCTTAAAAAACTAAAAATAGGGGCTTCCCTGGTGGCGCAGTGGTTGAGAGTCCGCCTGCCGATGCAGGGGACACGGGTTCGTGCCCTGGTCCGGGAAGATCCCACATG